>CM023453.1:96255618-96314170 GCA_013339765.2 Haemaphysalis longicornis | reverse complement strand
TCTGGCGAACTACTAATCAAATCTCAGTTGTTTATGACTGTATCTTGAAGCAATCTAGGAAAATCTTATAAGTGCGAGAAACAAAGTCTGGCTGAACTCCTAATCAAAATAAATTACCACCACCTCAGCGTGTGCAGCCTCAGACTAACTCGGCTGACCTCATCAAACACAGCTAACCCATGGAGCATCAACAGCTTTTATGATACTTCAGAGCCAGATCTCCTGAACCAAAGGGACGCGGATATCCTTGCCGGCTTGAAGGATCAGGCGTCACTGCCGTGAGAAGCATCCACTATCGTAGAGGCGACAAGGAGATTCCCACCAAGCACATCATCTTGACCTTTGATCGCGCAGTTCTCTCCACAACATATATATGCAGGTTTTATCCGGTGCTGAATACGTCCGTACATCCCGAACCCGCGGCGCTGTTTTAAGTGCCAGCGGTTTGGGCACGGTGCGAACTCTTGTCGTGGCCGAACGACGTGTGCAAAATGTGCGGCGCACGATCATCCTAGTGACAACTGCCCATCCGAAACCCTCACTTGTGTAACTGCGGGGGGCCGCATGCGCATACTCCCGCAAGTGCGAAAAATTCCAGCTTGAAACAAAGATCATAAACATTAAGGTTACCGAGAACATCACCTTCCAGGGGCGAGAAAGAGGTTCGCCTCTTTCCCTCTGGGGAGGTACGCTGACGCGGCTCGCCGGGGGGCGGAGCGCGTCTGGTGTCCACATGGACCCAGTTCAGCGAGTCGGACCTGGTCCCCCCCCCCCTGCTGGGTTGCCCACGCAGCCCAACCCGGCACCACGGCGCTTGCTTAGGCAGGACGGCGGTTGTGGTGCAAACAACTTCTACCGGACCGTGCCGCTCCCGCCTCCGTCTCCCCGTCCTCCAGTGTGTTGTAGGGGTACCGAGGTGATGGACACCACGGCCCCGCTTCGGCTCCCCACCCCGCGCCTCCGCACCGCCCGTGGCACTTTTGGCGTTCTCGACGCCCGCAGCGGTGGCGGCTCAAACGAAGGGCTTCGAAGGGGGCCAAGTCCGGGAGGCCCGGTCCTCGGGCACTCCGTCGGACATCCGACGACGAAATGGATGGCGGGCCGTTCCTGCCTGCAACGCAACGCAAGGAGCGGCCTCCGACGGCCAAGCCAGTAGAATGGCCTAAAAAGCGTACTCCAAGAGTAACAGTCCCGAAAGACGACACCTGAACACACACGAACACACACACTCCAGTCATTATTAAATTTAAATAATGGGAACAGAAAACATCATGCAATGGAACTGCAGAGGCCTCCTTAAAAATCTTGATGATGTGTATGATATCCTGCATGCCAATCAGCCAAGTCTCATATGTCTCCAAGAGACACACCTTAAGTAGGTACATGCTATTCAGAAAGGAAAGGGTTGGCTGCACACACTCTTCGGGGGGTGTGGCCATAATCGCCCGGAAATCCTTAGCATGCCACCCTGTCACTTTGAACACTGTCCTTGAGGCTGTAGCAATTCGCACAATAATATGCAATAGATTGATAACGGTGTGCTCCATATACATTCCTCCTGGTCATGCACTTTCGAGATCTGACTTCGAGGCGCTGGTCTACCAGCTGCCCGAACCATATATCCTAACAGGCGACCTTAATGCGCACAACTCTCTTCGGGGCTCCTCCAGAACGGATGCCCGAGGTCGCCTGATAGAGAAATTTCTTCCAATCCAAATCAGTCCAATCCAAATCATCCAAAATCAGTCAATCCGCAATGTCACTTCTATTTCTTCGTGGTGAACGCCTACACATTCCTCCGCTCTTACAAGATCTTGCCCGTTAATGTTTTGCTCCACTTGATTCTCGCCACCTCATTCCACAAATTTCTAAATATACACCTGTAATTCCCTTTTTTTTTCATTTTACCTTTTGCAGATAAAACTGTGACCAGATTTCCGGTGCATAAAAATTTCCTGCTACCCCAAGATTATACAGTTGAGGGAAAACTTCCGCCTTCAGTGCGATTTCCTTGTAGAATAAGTGACCTTTAAGTGTAAACACCTTCGCACTTCATTTTTACTGTTCAAAAGTGCGACAAAAATTATATTCTAGACTAACTGTACTTATGATATGGGAACTGTTTCACTTGTTTGTTATTCTATTTCTTTGATACCATGTTTAGTGTTTTTGGCTTGATTTGTGATGTAAAATTGTACTTGCGAAACCATATTTTAAAAGAATGTTTCAGTTGTGCATAAATTATACGGTCATTTTGCATCTACGAAGCGAGGGCCCCAATAAACTATTTGGCTCTGGGACTCTGGTCCGTATTGCCCGCATTTCGTAAAACCTTCTTTTTGGAATTAATCAAACAGGGAACTTGAAACTTGAACTTAAAATTTATCTATTAAAGCAATCACTGAACATTACAAATTGAAAATTATCTGTGAAGAAATTTCAGTGAGGAGTAATAACCTTTAAAAACGCATAAAAGTCGCTTACAGGCTTGTGTTCTCAGAATTGCTAATTTAATTCTCCTCAGCCTCCTTCAACTTCGAATGTTCCGAAATGAAAATAAAGTAAAGTAATCCCTCGTTAACTCGAAAATCGGATATCACGAAATATTGGTTCAGTCTAAACGTTTTTTCGCCGTGCATTTACTTCCAATAGACGCCATGTATTGGCGCTCGTTATCTCGAAACGTCTTTTTTCTGAGGACCACAAATATCTTGCAATGTTGACACCAAGCAATGTCCGCTACAGACTGCTGATATGGTCAATGTTTTACAGCTTAGGTCTCCCTACTCGCCGAAAGCCGTCGGGAACGGGGAATTTTCGCTTTATATGAGGCGGCTGTTCGTGATACCGGAATGCCGAACGATGCTAAATTGGTGAGCGAGTTGTGGACGATGCAGCTGATGATGGGAATTAAGAGGAGCTTCAAGAAATGCCTAAAACGATAGAAACACCAAAGATGTTTGGCTGGCTTCGCAACAAGCTAGAACGTAGCGGGGTCTGAAGTAAGTACCCTCCTTAACACAGTTCTTGGATGCTCCGAAGAAACCCTATTGCTAGCAATCTGAAAAAAGTCTCCTACCTCCTTCATTTAGCCTTTAGGTCTACTACATCTTTCATTTGCAGACGAGACAATTACATCGGGAACGCCTTTGCCAAGACACTTCGCAACAAGCTCCGTAGATAAGGGTTATTACATCATGCAACAAAACCACTAACGAACATAAACGTGACACAATCCTATGCCACCCTCCCTAACTGCCCTGAAAATATTGGTTCTATTTCAAGTTTAGCTACGAACGCACGCGGTGACGTGGGACGTTTACCCCGGTGACGTTTACCCCAACGTTCTCGCTGAATGCCACGGGATAGCGTCACGGAACATCTCTCGCCGTGGTGCGCTCCACCCACAGCACGCGTAGCGGCCGTATGCGCGCCAGTGGTGCGTCCATTTCACCGTGGAAGAGTTTGGAATTGAGGGTGACACCAATACCGAACAACCGACTACCATTCGTAAAATGTACATTGACTTAGCACTGAAGAAGATTGTTATTGCCTTGAAAATGCAAAGTCCAAGTGTCTATCACACCAATCATAATGCCGTTCTGAACGTTGTTCAGAAGTGTAACATTAAAGAACCTCTTACAGATACAGTGCAATGTGGGGTTGACACCTTCTGGCCGTATTACCCCTGGTAATAGTTTATAAAGAATAGCTTCCCAACCACCTCCACGTGGTGGATGGGCGCGCACCTTTTTCTTGACGTTTCAGGTTCTTTTAGTAGGATAGATGAAGTCGTCCTAGCCTAAACAGTTGTGCTGTTAGTAACCGCCAGCAAGGTTCTGGTAGTGGATGTCGTTATGAAGGAATTGTTGTAGCGGCTGCGTAATTCTGATTTCGACGACAAAAGTAGTCATCGATGCAACAATGAGACGAAATATATTTTGAGTCTTATGTCTGCGTCAACAGACAGAGAGGTGGGGCTATACACCATAGTTTCTGCAGAATAAGAGTTCTGAGGGACTAGATTGTACGTACTCTCCTCGTGTCCCGTCATGTTCAACTGTCAAGCAGCACACAACGCTTACTTTTGTTCTGCTGCTGTAGACGTACGGGTGTAGTATGGGTTGCAAAGTAGTCGGCAGCTTCTGTGGAAATACAGAATTCTCGGAAAGCTGCGTTATAAATGGTTGCCTGTATGAATACCAAAGAAGTTTGCAACAGAAGACAGCGACATAAAAAAATTAGGAAAGCACGATGGAGAAAATAAAGACGCAATTAGCTAGACATGAAGAAATAAAAGCAATAAAATTGTAACAAAAATGTGCCACTGCAGAATGAATAATTATCGCCATGCTTAGGACTATAGATTACGTGAGCAGACCTAAACAACGAGAAATGTTTTAAACACCAGAATATTGTGGCGTGTAATGAAATTTAGATGCAAAAAACACGTTGTTGCAGTATTTCTCATTGTTCTAAATGAGAGACGCAGGCCATCGGTGCCATACAATGTTTTTTCTTCCTTCACTAGGGGCCTATTCTATCGGATATAAAATAAACTCCCACCTAAAAAACGCCAAGATAACGGAGACGGGACAAGCTTTCACTCCCAGGTGATTTTATTTGGAGCATCGTCTCGTATAAGTAGACGTGTAATCACTGCTAGTGTGCGGAAAGAAAAAAAAATACAAAAAATAGAATGATAGCTACAGTCAAAGCGAAGATGACAGGATCAGGAATCTTTCTGCCTAACGACGACGACGATTGAACGCTAAGCTTTCTCGGGATGGATTCTTTGGTGTGCCAATCCCACACTGTGATTTTGTACTACTCTGGAGATGCGATACCCTTTTCTACAATACCGACAGTAACTCTCGGGTGTGCATTCCCTAGGGATAACGTAGGGATAACGCTGGGGAATTAGGCCCAAAGCTGCTTATAGTATTCAGACAATGCTAGGGTGCCAGGATTTGTTAAATAAGTGGTCTCAAACGTATTGAACGATACTCCGCGTTCGCGTAGGGCAGTGAATTTGTACAAAAATGCAGGATTAGCGCAAGTAAATTATTTGTATAATATGCGAGCGTAAGTGTAGATAACTGGGTGAACAGAATTGCGAAAAACCAAAAAATAATAAAAACGAAAAAACAGAATTATTGCCTCAAGTAACTTACGAAATCAAAAATATCAATATTAGTGGTGCACACCCTACGTATTACCCTCCACCGGAGAGCCTTTAGGGTTATTCTGAAATAACTAAACAAATACGGCTGCTACAAAACACGAAGTTCAAACTAACGAAGCCCCCGGGAAAGAGCTTTAAAAAGAAAAACAAGAGACGGTAAAAATGGCCCAGCGGTGTAATGTCTTGCGTGTCCACAAAAAGGCGTAACTGGCAAAAGTGACTCATGTAATCGTTATGATCGCATTAATGATGGTAATTACGCGAAGAAAACTTCGAAAAACAAACTGAGAGATTACAAAATTTTAGAAATAAACTCACAAAAGCAACATTTTCAATATTTATACATTTCCAAACGTTGAAGACCAGTATAAAAAGCCTGAAAAGAACTTTAAAAATACGAGAAAAAAATTGGCTAATATGGGGAAATCGTGTAACGCCTCAAACTTCCAAAAAGCAGCACCAAGAGAAGTAACACGTTGGTTAGTCACAATAGCGAATGCTGAGATAATTGCTCAAACAAAATTCTGAACATACAAAAATAAAAAACACCTAAAAATAAAACTAAACAAATAAATTTTTTACAAACCTCGTAAAAAAACGAAAATCGAAATAAATCTCCTGGGAAAACAACGTTTACAATACGCACAAAAATACCCGAAATGGGCAAACCATGCAACGCCCGGCAGTTCCAGAAACTGCCTAACTGGTGGAAGTAACACATCTAATCGTTATAGGCGTAAATAGAGATAATTCGTCAAGCAGCATTTTAAGAAACGAAAAGGTTGGGATATCACAAAAAATGAACGACAGAATAAAGAAGACCATCTTTTACACCTCCACAAAACTAAGAATAAAATAAAGGAACGCTGGAAATACGAATAAAGAATACCGAAATTGTGCAGTTGTGTAACGCCCTGCACTTTTACAAAAATACCGAAGGGGCGGAAGTGCAACATTTATTTATTGTAGTAGCACATTGGGTTTGCATGAAATTTCAAGAACCCAAAAGCAGGAAAAATAGAAATGTTCAAAAAATAGATTCAATAATATACAGCATGCATATTACACATCTACTTCAAAAAACAAAAAAGAACCTAAAAAAAACCCATCATAGAACGTTGAGGCAGCACAAACACAGCATTAATGCGGACACTGTGTGGAAACCTGCATTTTCACGGAAATGCGTAACTGCCGTAACCCAATAATTCTTTATAATGAATTATTGTGTTACTTACGGCAGTTATAGATTTTATAGCATGCATTTTATTACGCATTTTCGTTATGCTTATGCAATTTGGGTATGCATTTTATGCATAATTATCGGCAGTATAGATCGTAAATTGAGATAATCGATCGAATATAACTTCAGAAAACCAAGAAATAGGAATACAAACATTCCCAAAATTTAGGTGACGAAATAAAAAAATATGCACGTTATACATCCCCAAAAAGCGAAGACTAAACAAGAAATGCACTGATGATTACAAATTCGAAATTTGTACCCAGCGCGAGCTGCAGCCACGGCGCATATCGGCTGCATATCAGGAAGTGATCGCATGGTCAGCGAACGCATGGTGGCGCGCCCTGCTGTGCGGTTATCTCTGCAGTTGCCGCCCCTGGTGAGCATGTTGTTGCAAATCGTGTTTGAACCCCCGGCTAAAATGCCGGCTGGTTCGGATACGCGATAAACGGGGGAGCAGCCTCTATCAAAAGTGAGGGGGAGACACCTGAAAAGAGGCGCTGCATGGCGAAATTTTGAGGGGTACGAAGTCAGTCATACTGAGGCGTGGAAGATGACACCATCACTGTGCGTGATATTCTAGCCTCCTCACCCCCACACTTCCGACAGGCGCTCCCCTGTTTTCTTTCTGCCTTGGGCGTCTCTTCCACTAGAAGAGCGTTAACGAGCACTGGCTCGGTAACGCTGACATCGACTTTGCCAACGCCTCTGGCACAGCCGAGCCCTTGTAGCGGGTTCCAAAGTGCTGCGCACCAAAAATCGTTGAAATGAACAGGATAAACACGAATAACAAATAGTGAAAACTACCGCGTCCTGCACTACGCCTAATGGGAGAAAAAATACTTCATTGGCGGCGCTTTATCGTTATGATATTAAAACTTTACATCATTGGGGAAAAGACACAAAAAAGAACTGATAACTCTTGGCTTGATTTTTACGCAAGGAAAATCGCGTTTTAGGCGCCAAACACACGCAAGGCTAAAGAAGGCTTTAGGCCTCTAACATTCGAAAAGTGTAGCCGCCTAGGAAAGCGGGGGAAAACAAAAAAAAAACTCTTGTTTATTGAATAAACAAAGGCGGCAACAATTGAACATACCCATTCAATTGTCCCACAAAAACGCCACAATAATTACAATTCTGTGGCTTGTTTCAACAAGGGCACTGCTCACATTCATGTTCAGTGGCCACTCTTGCTCGAGCATTCGCATGTACTGAACAGGCCTTAAAAAAGGATTACTCAAAAGCTGAGAATACTTGCTAAAAGTGCCAAGTTACGTTTCCCGTGACAAAATTAAATACTGCTCCAAAATAGCCACATACTTAACGGATAGAGCTATAACAAATATTGAGAAAAACAGCCCGTTCGTGCTTGGAGACAATTACGTACAAGTATGGCAATTATCCTATACGCAATATTATGCGGAGTGTACAGGCACGACGTGCGAGGTACTGAAATACGCACTTCCGCGCATCTGAAGAGAGAGAGGGAGAACAAGTTTGTTTGGGAATCAGCAGTACAAAATTTCACAAAATTTACTTTACTAACCCGTGACATCAAGTGCGACCTTTTTTGCAGTTCCTTCATAAGTTTGCCTCCCGCATTAACCACAAATTCAAGGTTGAAGTGCCATCGTGCCGTACAAACTTGTTGCTTCAATTCATTTGTACCGAAAACTGCGGCGGAATGGAACCACATCCCAGCTTCGATCGCCAGCATCACTGAAGCTTCATTATTCAAGACAGCCATATCAAAGTCTTTTTAAAAACTTGTATCACCCACTCCTCTCCGCAACCCCACAAGGCTCTGAGAGTATTGTAATAAATAAATAAATAAATAAACAGTATATTACAAAATCAACGGTGTTACCCCGTCTCCTTAGAAAAAGATAAGTTTTCCCGCACGGTTGGCAGAACACGGCATTTCTGTTTATTCTGTAGCTGTGTTCGTCAAGTTTCACTGTCGAATCAGCGCATTCCTGGGTGACTTTCGCTTCGCGATGGCTGAGAAGGGCAAAGCAGATAGCCAGACTGCGACAAGACCGCAAGAAAGGGATAACCCGGAAATATTCTGTACCTCCTACTAACCAGGTCTAATCGCGTAGAGCCAATTTATTCCCTGGTGCTACACACCCTAAAAAATAACTTGTAGCCAAACAAAGGAAGCCTGTACAAAACATTTTGCTTTCAACTTTTGCTACTCAGTCTCCTTTCCCCTTACGACTCGCGTTCGCCAACAGCTGTCGCCACGTCTGCCCGGAGGCATATTTATGCTGACCGATGCGTCCTGTTTCGCTGCTGCCATGAGCTGTCGTTCTCTGGCATTTGTTGAAGTAAAGGAATAGGTTGAGCCTCATAGGGTTTGTGACATTCGCTCTTGGCCGTTAACATGAATACCGATCTCAAACTGCTCTAGACAGCGAACCTTGATGAGAAATAAAGCACCGATTTTCGAAAGTTCCTCTGTGTAGGCATTTCGGTGGGAAGGACAACATAGGCATTTACCAGTGCTATAAAACACAATAAAAACCCTTACAACGTCTGTTTCACCTTCACGTACCACCGGGAGTATAGAAACGCAAGGAAGAGAAAAAGATTTCCCTAAAAAGCGGTATCTACTTAAACTAATCATATACCCCAATGTCTCATGCTCTTAGTGAAATGCAGCTGCAAAAAGAGCGCAATGTATACAAGCGCCATCACAATGCTACATACAGAAAAAAATTCTCTTAATTTATGGATATATTTTGCTGCAGTAGCTTTAACTGCCCACTGACGTGCCTTAAACAGCTTTTCGTGGGAGCAGACAAGGTTGATGACTCTGCTGGCATTATCCTCCTACAGTGAACACGCAGAAGCCGCTCCTTGGCGACAACATAAATGTCGAAAATTGACGTCAAAGGCCTGAAGGCTACGGGCCTTGCATATAGACTCACACTTAGTGCTGTAAAAACAAAGTATGGTTGATCGGGCGATAAAATGACGAAGACTTCAAAAGGAGGATTATCAAGCTCAGTAAACGCTACCTCTAGCAAGAACTCAATGCTATTAGGATAGCAGCCCTGTCCTCTAAATCTTGCGCACCTGGGACCGAAGAAATACAGAATACAGTGGGGGCACCAACGGTCGATATTCAAAGGTAGCACAAAAAGTCTTGTGAATAATCGTTTGTGAATACGCGTTTGGGCATCAGAGAATAAAGGTATTTCGATCAAGCATTTGGTATTCCTTACGCTTATTTTTATTTTCCACATTGAATATTCCGCGGGTCCGAAGGCATTTGCGTATGATTTTGTAAAACACAATTGAGCGCGATATACAGATAAGGTGCGCGTCATTTAAAAATGTTGGGTTAATTTATATTTATCTAAATGTCCTAAATGCCTGTGTGGGCTTGCACGCGGCTTGCACAGGAAATCGCACCTATGAAAAGGGGCGGCTGCAAAAACGCAGGAACTTTTTTATAGAAGGTTTTCGGGTGCTACCGTTAGAAATAATATTTCCTACTGGCTCCATTGCCTGCACGATACTATCTGCATGCTTTCGGTCTGTTTTTTTTAGTTTCCTCTATTGTACTACCTGTTACCCTGGCCATTGTAAACTTTACGATTCCAACTTACAACAGCCCGCAAAAGCAAAACGTACTTTAAATAGCAAGCCATTTTTTTCTTCCCTTTCTGGACTACTAACCGGGTGCCCCCAGCTGCTGTGGTTGAAAAAGTGTGCACCTCATAGTAGTACTGCATGCTTAGAACATTATTACATGTTATTCTTGTTCCGTCATGGTATTGTACGCCGAATGCTAGTACCTGAACAGTAGGCGGGGCCGGAACGAGATATATCAACCAATCCTCTTTCTTCCCGAAAAGCAGTAATGCCGCCCATCCTTATGCATTCACAAGTGGTTTAACAAGATGTCCCTGCTGATCGCATGGGATTGATTGGTGACCCTAAAGTTCGAAGAATATTTTGCCCAAACAAATGGTCTTTCGCATAAAACCTTTGATGTTGTCGGTTGCTACTGCTCGTAGGAGGGTGTTTGCGGCCTCAATGCATTTTTTTACATATTACAACACTCATAGGCCAATGACAAATGGTGGCACTTTGTTGGCGCCATTTGGAGTGTTTGCATCTTTGGTTGTGGCAAATACCCTGTTGCTTTTCGTCTGCACCTAGGGTGTCCACACGCTCAAGAATTTATTTGTCCACCGTATTAGGACTTTATACTAAAATTGCGTCTTCTTTCGACGCAGCACAATATTTGTTCAAAAGCAGAAGTCACCGTGGTCCCTTTGACATACAGAAAAAATTTCAGCACTAGGCCACAATATTCCTAATTTCAAATATTGCACAAGCTACGCAATTTTAGCTTATTTAGGACACATGTATGTTGCACAACATCACACGTGTAACGACAAAAAGCCCAGGATCTCGAAAAGTTTGTACACGTACTGCTCACATGTACGCGTATGTGTACGTGTACGTGTACATTTCATACACGTACACCGAATGAAATAAAATTGTAAACGTCAAGGTGGTTATCTTGCTATCTAGGATATAATTGGATTGCCGGGCTCTTCCTAGATAACGGCTGATTGAGCATTTTTTTCATTCTTCAAGGCCCAGTAACCTCAGCTTTCAAAACGCAAATAATGTAGGTTTTTTGTTCTTTTTCACATCGATAGCCCAGAACGAAATTCCGTGCACCGGATTGTCTACCATCAATTTCAACGCATGCTTTGTAGACCACCTTTTAATTAATACATCCTTACTTTTTTGGAAATTATTTCAAGGCTCCAGAAAAGCAGAAATTATTTTTCAATCACGAAGTTTTTAAGGCCATTTTTTATTTAAATATCCATTACCTCCTCTCACGGGGTTGAAACATCAAAAATTGTGATGTCACATGTGCTAGGATTTGAGCAATATAAGCGTACTACAATTGGGAAACTTTGCGATGGGCTCTTCGGAGAGCAGGCTGGTAGCAACAGACGCTTCTCTTTCAGTTAGGTCAGTTTATGAAAGCGTAACAAAATGTTGCCGACGAAGCAATTGTTTTGTCCGCAAAGTTTAAACAGCGTCAAGCCTCTTTTTACAAAACTTTCTCCGAACAAAGTGATTAATAGGTTACTACGTCAAACTTTGTAGCTGTAGAAAGAGGCAGGGTGAATAATGTAAAGGCACGTTGCGCTGATATTTGCCGCCCAAGCAGTTGCTTCAGTTTCTATGTCCTGTTGCGCTGGAACTTGTTTCTAATGTAAAAGATGTAATGCAAATTATGGCATCTGCTGGTAACATACATTTATGTTAGTATAGCGCCCTGAACGACATATCAACAGCTGCGAGTATCACGCGTCACACTTCGGCCGCCTACATAAATAAGGCTTCAAGGGCGCCTTTCTCAGAACAAAGCTGAAAGGAACGCACCGTTTAAATCGTTTAGATAACGAGAGTTTAGCCACCGATATGGCAGCCGCAGTGGTCGTAGATAATAAAAAATGGCTCTACTCCACTCGGTGGAGGTGGTTCGAAAGCAAAGTTTTAAATGGCATCCACAACAATTGCCCCTGCGACGTCACCTCAATTCGCACACGTGGCTCTACAAACAGTGAAACCAGAGGTTCTGCCATTCTGTTACCTCTAATTCCAGGGGACGGCATCCCGAACGCAGCAGCAGCGTCTGCACGGTCCGGCGAGAGCGGCGGATGCCGCTACTGTAGCCCGGCCGTGAGTCGGGCGAATGAAAATGGAGAGGAGCTTGTTTCGAGGGGTGAGACAGGGGAACCTAGCCATCCTGATGTGCTAGCTTTGGGCTACACCACCGCGAGAAAAAGCACAGACACTGAAACAATTTGCATGTGAGCTTAGTGATTCCCATTTATATCGATTTACACTAGCTAGTTAAGTGAGATTGAGAATTGCCAGAAAACTGAGGGAATTTTTATAATCCGTATTCATCCAAACCAGTTGCTACTTTCGCCTTTTGTAATACCTCTTAAGACACAACCGAATTGGTATTCAGCAATTTAGAAAACGGAGTCCTATTTGAGGCAAGCAGTGTGCAAACGGGGGCGTTCTCTAGCGGCCATATGCCTGTATGTGGTTTTTACATTTTTTTCCCACCCTGCAAAATTTTCTTTAACGTATATTTCCCGTACCACTACTTAATTACTTTGGGTTCGGATTACACTGGAGGTGCTGTCGAACAAGTTAATCACGCCGTGCGAAGGCACCGCGCAATGAACGCGAAGTTGCACCAAAACAGGTTCAAAACAACGTTGCCAAAGCAGAAGACACAAGCGTACCGCCGACGCCGGCGAGCAGGCACTTTCGCGCGGGCAACGCTGGTTAATTTAGCCGTGCCGTTTCTATTCTGCTGCATAAATGAAACCCTCCACGGCCTCCTCCCTCTGCTGCCACATCCGCCGCGTTGGGAGTTTGTTGTCCAGCACACCACGAAAGAACCGTTGGCTGGTAGAGCTAGAAAGCTTTGCTTTAAAAGCAACGACAAATTGATGCATCCCCCGGTTCCAGAACGTTTCAATATGGGCCCGGTACGCTGCAGGAGTGGGTGACCAAGAGTTGGAGCAATTGCACTGCCCTATCCATGTTCTCTTGCGTATGCTACAGCCAGCCATTTTATGAAATGTGCTGCACTCTCAGCGGCCTCTGTCTTTTGAAGGTGCCTATTGGTAAAAGTAATACTTTCGGTTAAATCCTTTGGAACACATCTCAACAAAGCAAACTTGAGTCAAGAACCGGTATTCAAATAATGTGACAACTCAATTTTAGGCAAACATTTTTAGTCCGTAAACTGGAAAGGTAAACGTTCGAACTTTTTTTCTTATAACTATGACGAAGGAGCACCTCTCTCATAGGCGCAATCAGCAGAACGTCAATGCCGTATGTACTAACAATTGCTATAAGTGGGTTTCGCCTGGAGCTGACATGGTACAAGCCATCGACCAAAAACCCAGGCGTTACGTCTCCACAGTGCCCCATGCCACACCTGCACAAGCAGAACTTCTGGCCACCTGGACACCTCTAAGAGACACCACCGGGCCCTCCGTGATATATACAGACTCATTTGAGCCTAACGTAGCATTGAGGGCCCAAAGACAGAAGACGACACTGCAGAACGCATCCCCCAGATCCTCCAGCACGGAGAGATGACGTTGACGCTACGGTAACCTGGACGTCGGGGCACGTTGGGTGTTAAGGGAGAGGAGACAAGGTGGCAAATGACATTGGCAGTTCACAATCTATAGTCTTACCTGTTCATCTCTAGCCTCTCCTGATCGCATCTTCTGCTCTCCGCGACCAACCCCATGCGGGCTCTCCGCTAGGCGGCCACATCGAAATGGTGTGAGTGCAGCGCTATCTCCAGTTTCTTCACCGCATGATATTAAAAAGCATCGCCCCTCCTCACATTTTTCAGGGCTAACCTCGCAGCCATTTGCAAGAAACAAATACCAACAAAATACTTGCCAACACGGCCACTACACCTCATTTAATCCATAAATGGCATACACTTGCTGACCAACATTGTCAAACTTGCTGTCACATTGTGCGGGAAGCAAACATCGAAAATGAGTTTCTGCACTACTCCGCTTTTAATCTCCATAGATTCAACCATAGCGTTTTTTTGTAACGTAGACGCAACAAAGAATTATATTTTTGCTTGAGGCCTCCTGAATCACTGGTGTTGCTGATTGCATGCGTAAAAGATAGATTGCTTGCAGGGGGTCCCAATAGAGCTTTTTTTCTTTTTGAGACACTTTTTTCGGTGTAGTGCTGCTTCTAGAAGGAAAAGTTAATCGACCAGATTTAGGAGAAATCCCCAAGGTGGAGTAAGTTTCTGTAAAGGAAAGTTTGACATCCACCTAAATGCAGCCAACGGCTACAAAGGAAAGCTATACAGCTTTCTCGGAAACTTCGCAGTTGAAGAAAAATTCGTCATGGTCCAGGATTCGAACCCGGGACCACTGCTAAACCGGAGCAGTCGCTCTACCAACTGAGCTAACCAGGAGGCTTGTCGTTAGTAGTGCGAAAGCGAATTGATCAACAACTCGAAGTGAAGGACGGGCGTTAATCGACCAGATTTTGGGGAAATCCCCAAGGTGGAGTAAGTTTCTGTAAAGGAAAGTTTGACATCGACCTAAATGCAGCCATACGGCTACAAAGGAAAGCTATACAGATTTCTCGGAAACTTCGCAGTTGAAGAAAAATTCGTCCTGGTCCAGGATTCGAACCCGGGACCACAACTGACACCACCACAGGTGGATGTCAAACTTTCCTTTATAGAAGGAAAAGTGTACTCGGGGGCTTTCGGAAAATGTCGGAGTCAATAAAGGCGCAGTTGATTCTTTGTCTGTGCACTGCTTTGCTAGGGTCCCAACTTTTCTATTTACAGGGTATTGCCAAAGTATGTTGCTCTCCGGCATAGGTTGTGTACATGTGGCACTTAAACCTGGCTTCCTTATGGGTGACCTCCCAAAGCGGGCCACGTACCTTCCTGACTAAACTTTTAAGGGCTAAGGTAATTTTTTAGACAGATAAAAGACATTAGAATGGTTTTGTTTTGCAACATACCCCCATATCCTGCTTATGTAGCGAATTCAGTGCTGTGTTCGAGGCTAGTCTTCCCACGTCGGGAAATGTGAAAGTTTGGTGTACTGGGCAACCATTCTTGCTTCCGGAGCAAGCTAATACATATAGAAAGCCAATAAACAATCTGGAAACCACACAAAAATGCTTCCTTGTACCGTTATGTAGGCAAAATAAGACATTATATGAAATGTGAAGACCAAACGATACTTTCGAATATAAAGATCTAAAATATTTTGCGAAAAAAAGCAGCAAATGGGGCATTGTGGTGTCTATTTAGGGAGTTTACTATGCACATGGGCTGGAAAGCTGGAAGTTTTGGGATAGCTGGATATGCAAGTGAATAATTTATCAAATAAAGGTCTAGGAAGACGCGCAAGCAATGCCGTTTAGTGACAGATTAATTGTTTACGCAGGGTGGGATGAAATGCACGGGACAGGCTCCGCAGACGGCAGTACAGCGAGGTTATGCCCTCTCCCGTCGGCAGCGCTACCGTCATTTGGAATAATATGAATAATTTGGACCAAAAACGTATTTCTGGTCATCTCCACAGACCTGTTGCTGAACGCATGTCGATACTTCGGCCCAACTTTATTCATAAACTTTTCTCCCTGACCTAGCATATATAGAGCACGAGAACTCTATTGTGTACTCTGTTTTTATATTGGCGTTGCAGGGCCAAGTGTTTGCAGTGCTTGCTGCTATGGAGGTTGAAATTAAAGTTCGGTTTGTTAAAATTTGCCGAGTAAAATTGAAACGAGGTATTTTGAGGCTGACAGCGGGTCGTAGTGAGGCCCTTGTTGGCCCGAATAAAACAAGGATTTTCTATTGCGCAAGTATGTAATACCAAAGCTGTCGACAACTCTCACTGGATTATGGGGTTCAAACACGCGAGAAGTGGGTGAGACATATGTGAAATTGACTGGAATTTAACAAATTGCGGCCGTAATAGTTTGGACATGGCGACAAAAATGCCCACCGGCTATCTCGAGGCACACAGGCACAACAGAGACAAAGAAGAGACAAGTTCAAATATCTTCAGCCATTTCACGCGAACTTACCAATAAGGTATTGCGGCACTGTTATTTTAATCTAATTTAAAAGGCAAGAATGGTTAATAAACGGTGAGACAAACCGTTCCCCAATATGTCAGTGTAAACTATGTTGCTGCAATAATACGCCATTTAATAGCTTTTTTGAACTAAATCGAAACAGCTTTGTTGAATACGTCGAGAAAAGGGTGTTTGCTTTCAAGCAAATAGAAATAGTTTATAGGCTGTTTCACCCATCACAATTTTTTTGTAATAACTAGCTGTCTTCCTGTGACGATATTTAGCACATCAGCTGAATGTTTGCCTTCACTCAAATGTTCGTACGTCCTAGAGCTTGCGCTGAACGTTCAGCAGCTCAATCTACTTTTTTTCATTCAGTGCAGTGTTCCTTCGAATATTGATCGGCATGTGGGAAAAGCAGTGTCAAATGTTAGCTCTTGCAGTGTCAAGTGCTCGTACGTTTTAGGGAAATGGACGGAGAAAGGAATAAAAACAAATTGGTGATGCGTTTCCACCTTGCGACTGATTAGAATGCTTGAAGGCTGAAAGAAACAGTATTTAGTACATTCGTGTAACAGAGCACCTGTAGTAATGCGCTGTGGTCTTCCCGAAAAGAATCGTCAATCCCAGCTAGAAAGGTAAACTGTGCGTGTTTGACTACGTGCACATGGTCTGGGATGGTTGATACGGGTCAGGGTTACGTGAGGCAGGGTGATGTAAGATCCGCAGTGACACGAAGTACTTGGCTTTCTGAAATTTGAAAAGAAACTTGAACTTTGATTTCCCATTTCAAAGGAAGTCTCCACCTCCAGTGTTCAAATTCCGTTTTTTGTCTGCCCTAATCCTGCCCAACTGCGCAACACTCAACAACATTGGGTGTCCACAAATGTCGTCAGCTTGGCAGTATTCTAATTGGCAGTACTATCTTGGCAGCAGTATCTTGGCAGTATTCTCGGGCTCGCTGCTCCCCAGGCGTCGCGGCGAGAGCCCGAGCCTCGCAGTGACCGCCTGGCGTCGTCCAGCTTACGCGTGTGCGTTACGCTCCATGAGGGGCTTCTCTCTTCTGTCGTCGGGTGTCGTCGTGTAGCGACCAGTGCGCCACGGGTCACCCGCACAGAAGGCGATGACGACGAACAAAGTCATGCCATCCCTTCATAATCCAAACGTGGAGGCGGCCACCGAAATAGCTGACGAAGAACCTACGGTCTACCGAGGGGACCTTGCGCAACAAATGCATTTGCCCTACGGGGCTTTGCTTTCCGCAGCCGACAACAATAGGGATGACGACGATTGCTGCCGAATAAAACACTGTCTGTAGCTCAATGGATGTGCTTTGCAGTACTGTTCAAACCCGCTTTATACTGCTAGGGGCCCTCTGCTCCTCCTCTTCTGGTATCTGCTGTTGTTGTGGGGAGAATCTAGATCGGCCCCCAGCTAAACAGTTTCTCGAGCATTGCAGCCCTACTGGTGTAAATTTTTTTCTGCTGTAATTCTTTTCCGTTTCCGCTTTACAACGTGCTCAAATCACATGGGCAGCGATAAGCTAAACTATGGCATGCCCTACCAGGCGTACGTAGAGCCAGTAGGGACCGTTTATTTTCATTCATGACCTCGATTGGAAACAGATCGATACCTCTCGGATGAGTGTTTGAAAATGCGTTGCGGCACAGCTCCCCCTCTTGACATCTGCGATGGCACGTCGCGTGCTTTTCTGTTGACCAACTACTCAACGGAGGCAGCCGTTTGGCCTATGTGGCGTTGAGGTAGAGTTTCGCTTACCGGCGTTGAATCACTTTGTTCGATCCACTGCGAGTCCATGCAGCTTTTTATTGCTAAACGCTTTCTAAAATCACTCTCACGGTTTGTTGTTCTTAACAATAAAGTTGCTCGGGCATCCTTTAGGTCTGTTTATACTTGGGGCGCCGCCCATGACAAGACTTATTTACTGTTCTTCATCGCGCGAAGTGACATCAGATATGTCACGTGGTAGGCGATGTGCTTCAAAGAAATATTTTGAATACACGCCCTGCACACTCAATAGAATATGACTGGTCAGCTCTATGGGAACCATCGCTTGTCGCAGTGCTGAAGACAGAAACCTCCGAAGTTGAGGATTACGTTCAGCATTACCTGACAGCGCAAGAATGTTGATGCGTAGCTGTTTGAGCACCGGCACCACATGCGTGACCAGGTCGATATTGACGGTCGTAGACACCAAGCACGGACAAAATATGAAGCCCTTTACCGAGCTCAGAATTTAGGGTTTAGTGAACGTTGCGGCTTCTCTTAATTGCTCGTAGATACGAGCCAAGTGATTACCACAATATTTCTGAGGTGGCAATGCAGCGGTTATCAAGAGGCTCAAAGGCTAAAATAACTGGTCACCCAGTTAAGCAAAAAGGTTACGCTACCGCTCGTACTGAACTTTCTGTCAATTTTGGAGGTAATGTACGATGTGAATGCTCTTACAAACAAGTGTGGATGTCATTTTGCCGCTATTGGGTATTTAGTTAACATTAGAAAGGAAACATACGTCGGCTCACTGCGACATGGAATAAATTAATATTAGGAATAACATACAGGGAGAACAAACTAGCTACATAGAGGAGAGTGCGAAATAGAGTTGACGACATCATAGTTCAAATAAATTGAGTGATTGATAGGCTTTAATTATGAAGAGCACAGAAGCCCTAGCGGGAAAAATGTATTGAGGGGAGAAATTAGGAGGATTAAGAGATTAAATTAAGACAAGGCAAATAACACGATGGAGGGGGAAATACGGATCTTGAGGGATACACTGTGGAATAAGGCAGGAATAGACAGCAGCGGTTGGAGGTCAGGCAGTGAACCTGAGCAGGCAGATAATGATGGTGATTATGAGTATTCACCACATTATCACGCTGCAGCAACGTTTTCGTGGAGAATACAGTTGACGTATTGTATGAAAAGCGTCTCCAGGATTTATCACTACGAGCTCGACAGAATGATTTTGATAATTATCAATAAACACCAGAGAGCATATTCCCCGCGCGAAAAAGGCCGGGCGACTTCTGGTACGTTTAAAAAAGGCCGTAGTAGGCGACATCTTCTCAACAACGCTCCACGATACAGCTACCGTCGGCTTTGTCGGCTTGTTGTGATACCGCCTCCTGGGACACGGTACTCAAATACCCCAGTATAGGACCTGTAGAGGGAACGTGAAAGTCTCTGTGGCTACACTATTATAGCTATAGCAGTTGGGAAGGGGAATGCCAAGGGGTGCTATACCAAATAATGCAACAGATGGTATCACTACCTTTTCCTCTAGGATATACTGGTCCGCCAAAACGTAAATGGAGCACGAGAACGGTTGCCAAAAGTCAGTGCTGCATCCGGTAAAAAGGACCAAAAGGCGCAATTTTTCAGATGCGAAGCATCTCATGCTCGGCGCTGTGTCTCTCCCTCCCTTGTCATTGTTGTCTGCCATCCGTAAACCCGCTGCACCTGTTTGGCCAGGCACCTCTGATGATGACTGTGGCAGGATGCCCCTAGGGATTGACCAACCAAAGAATCCATCACGAGATAGCTTCGCGTTCAATCACCGTCGTCATCTTCCCATAGCGGAACCCTGAGTACCACACCCCCAATGCGCATGCCTGACCAGGCGCCGCTGATGATGATTGTGGCAGGATGCCCATAGGGATTGGATTAGATGCGAATCATCTCATGCTCGGGGCTGTGTCCTTCCCTCCCTTGTTGTTGTCCTTGTCCGGCGTCCGCACACCCACTGCGCATGCCTGGCCAGGCACCGATGATGATGATTGTGGCAGGCCGCCCCTAGGGATTGGGCAACCAAAGAATCCATCACGAAATAGGGTCTCGTTCAACCACCGTCGTCATCTTCCAGTAGGGGAACCCTGAGTACCACACTCCCCACTGCGCATGCCTGGCCAGGCACCGCTCATGATGATTGTAGTAGGATACCCCTAGGGATTGGCCAACTTAAGAATCCATCACGAGATAGCTTCGCGTTCAAAGACCGTTGTCGTCTTCTCGTAGGGGAACCCTGAGTAGTATGTGAGACATTCCTCTTCTCCTCTCGGAAACTTTTCTCCTCTCCGGCATTCCTCTTCGCCTCTCCGCAGCTCTTGTACTCTCTGGGATTGCGCAACAAATGGGAACACCTGCGGCTCCGCGCACGATAATGCGAAGCAGCTTAGGGTTAGAGACGCTACGGTAGCCGCTGCATACTCCGCTGAGTGCGCCACTGTATATTCGGGGTATAATTGACGCACCCCTCATTTTCCTACCTGAACGCTGCAATCGAACTGAAAAGTAATCGGAACTTGAGTCGACCGCATGGTGGCTTCGCATACAACTGAGGGTTCACCTACGGGAAGATGGTGAACTTTTTATTTAGCAATTAGTATACTGCCGACTGCCTACCACATTTGTATATTCGTCGTTCTGGTGTAGTGTTGGACCAAGATTAAACGTATCCAGATAACAGTTTCCAGATAACAGCATCCAGATGGTGCCCCTTACATTGCCGCTCGCAAGCACCAAAGTGACGGAATCTGCCGCGGTTCCGTTTCATGAAGCTCCGCGTCGTTGATTGTAACGTACCGTCTCAGCGCCAGAACAGAATTGACCTTAGAAGGCGTTGGCAGGTTGGACGATACAAATTTATATCACGGACAAAACGCTCAAGCCAACATGATAATACCCAAATCCAACACAAGAAAATCAAACTAATGCCAAAAACTTAACGATTAACAACAAGGAACTGACAAAACTTGACTGGATTGTACATTTGAAAATTTAGAACACATCTACTATAAAATAACAACAATCCCCACTTGATGGTCCTTATTATCACTTCTCCCCGTGCTGTCTCCGCAGCGTCGACCTGCCATGACCATCACGTCTCGTAGGTAGCGCTCTTGCTTGAACGAACCAGTGAAGCTGTGCCATCATGAGGTCAAATCCCGGTGGCTGCACCTTTCGTAGTGGTGCAGCCCGAAAGGTAAAATCTCGTTCGGAAAGCTTCCCCGTTGTTGGGGACGTTGAACCGTGTGCCTACTGGGACATGACGCTTCACGCAGGCACTTGCCCGTCGCTGCTGGAGCCCCCGCAACACATTTTCCACGTGCGTGGAGGAGCCTGGAACGCTGGAAGCGCTGCGCCGTCGGTTATCTCTCGTTTATGCTCGTCGCGGTCCTTCTGGTGCTCTCCTGGCACCCCTTTCTGGTTCTTACTCCGCTTCTCCTCAGCGTAAACGCTTAGGTCATATCTTTTTGTTTGGTCGTCGAGGCAATACTCGATTGGACGCTTGTCACGCCATCGATGCATGTGTCATTTATTGTGTTATGCGTGTGTTGGAATGAAAGGGACGATTTGTTCTTTTACCGATTTTAGGGGGGTAGGAAAATCACTATACTTCCCACGGATTTTTTTGTCATTTTTAGGTACATTTTTTCTGCGTCTCATAAAGGTATCAGCATAATGTATATATCATTTTCTTTCTTTCAAGATTTGAGTGCTTTTACTGTAGTAAAAAAGAAACTTTCGTCGAAACTTTCATTATGTATGGCTGTTGTCCGTTAGTACCTAAATTCTGGCAATATTATAGTATTAGATGTTGTGTAAGAAAAATACAGTTGCGTGCATATTTTCAACTGTAGTTCAGTAGGTGTGACAAGTTATGCAGAGGACAGGGGGAAAATTCAGATAGTCCTGGAAGGTATGGGAAATATTGCACCTATGTAATAAACACATTGTTATGAGAACTCAGTTTAAAGTAAAAAAAAGGTGAAAGACAATATGTTTTTCCCAAAAACCCCACTGGAGTCATTTATATGAAAAGTACCAGCTTCTTAATCACCGTTGAAGTAATTTTTTTCTGCTTTTCAGGCTGTCTTCGATTCTTCCGTGCCTATTTTGTGCTCCATAGTACAGTTCTGTCCGAAAAGTATTTTCGCTTGTGGTCAGCTTTTTTCAACCACTTGATGGTGGTATTGCGCCCAGGTTTTCATCCGAATGATTTCAAAGTGCTGCTTCGTGCATGGATATAATCAATGAATGAACGAACACAACCCAATGTTGCAGTCTTGAGAGTGTGAAGCCTTTGCGTGAAAGAAAGGCGTCGCACTCTCAAGGTTGGAAAATACTCTACAACAAGCCATACACAGCATAAAAGGGTCCAATACAAGAACACGTCCTAAACACGCTCAGAAAAGTCAGAAAAGTTATAAAAAATTACAATTAATCCATCGAAGGAAGCCATTGTCACAAGAAGCTTCCAAATCGGCAGGAAAGATATCCAGTTCAAACCGACGGCCATTAACCGAGCATCTACGTAAAAGAGGACAGAAAAGCAACCTCCACGCTGAGAAACCTAATAAAAATTTCACCATCTTTCCGCAGGAGAACCCTGAGTATCATGCGAATCAGCCATAGGGTTGACTACAGTTCCCATTAGTTTTCAGTTCGTTCGCGGTGTTGCGGGAGGAGAATGAGGGGAACAGAGCGTGCGCGCGCGTTATATATACCGCGGAGCTACAGTGGCGCCCTCAGCGGAGTATGCAGCGGCTAGCATCGCGTCTCTAACCCTAAGCTGCTTCGCATTACTGCGCGCGGAACCGCAGGTGTGGCCATTCGTTGCGCAATCCCGGAGAGTCCCGGAGAGAGAGGAGCTTCGGAGAGGAGGGAGGAATGCCGCAGAAGAGAGGAGTGTCGCATAGGAGAGGAGAAATGCCTCGCATACTACTCAGGGTTCTCCTACGGGAAGATGACGAACGTGGTTGAAGGCGGTGCTATCTCGTGATGGATTGTTTGGTTGGCCGATCCCTAGGGGCATCCTGCCACAATCACCATCAGGGGTGCCTGGCCAGGCATGCGCAGTGGGGGTGTGGAACTCAGGGTTCCCCTACGGGAAGATGACGACGCTAGTTACACGCGAAGCTATGTCGTCAAGGATTCTTTGGCCGGCTAATCCCTAGGGGCATCCTGCCACAATCATCATCAGCGGCGCCTTGCCATGCATGCGCAGTGGAGGTGTGGTACTCAGGTTCTTCTACGGGAAGATGACGACAGTGGTTGAACGTGAAGCTATCTCGTGATGGATTCTTTGGTTGGCCAATACCTAGAGGCGTCCTGCCACAATCATCATCAGCGGTGCCTGGCCAGGCAAGCCCAGTGGGTGTGCGGATGGCGGACAACAAAGACAAGAGAGACGGACACTGCCCCGAGCATGAGATGTTTCGCATCTAAAACAACACATCTTGCGAGGGTCTTCGACGCATCACACGGACCAGAAAAGGTGTGAGAGAAGGGGACGCAATCAAATTTATTTAATCACTCATAATGAGCAGGTTCGCATACAGTCTACCATTCCACACCTGGGCAGACGTCAACAAGTAGGAGTAAACGCTCTCATAAGAATGGTTTACAAGATAGCCCTGGGGTTACCCGTCTACACCTGCAACGACAAGGTCTACAACTTCGGAATATGGCATAACTTCCAAGACGGCCAAGAACCCGCCCTGGAAGCACAAAAAAAGAAGCTATGAAAAACAAGAACCGGCAGAGACATCTGAAGTACGGGACACATCATTCACGTAGTTCGTACAGAGAACAACAGAGCTGCAACCAAAACAACGCAAAGGTCTTCGAATTTCCCCCTTTCCTAAGCAAATGAGCCTCCTCTACAACAAAATTAGAAGACTAATAAGAATCATCTATATAAGAAGCACATAAGGGAAAAATTCAGATGCAGGATACACGGATCACGCCACCAACCATACGGAATATCATCAGCCGTAGTTGTGTATGCAAGGAGCAAAGTTTTGGTCTTTCGCATGACCAAAAAACAAACCCCTCACTAAGCTGAAACCATAGACATGTGATGAAGTGCTGGTTAACCACGAGGATAAGGACACCGAGCACGCAGCGGCAGATACAGCGTGCAAAGAATGGAATCAGGCCGGTGATCAGGGGAGCAGCCGTGAGCGCATAATGGCGCTGCAGCGCATTATGGCGAATCAGCGCTCTGCACTTCCCCCAGCTTTCACATTGAGTGGAGCGGCTTTGATTTTTTTACCGCCGATGAAACGCTCTGTGGTGTCATGCGCATAAGTTTGACTGTTGTATGCGGTGGGCTCAGTATATTCTCGCACGCGCGAGCACCGGAACCAGCTCGTCAACAACGGAGCTAAGGCCTTACTTCGCCGGGTTGAAAGTTCATGGTTGCATTTGTGCCACAGCTTTGTCTGCTGCAACTTCATGCTATCGTGGTTAAGTTTGGCCTCCGGCTTCTCATTGTCTGAATGGAGTAACTCTCTGCCCGGCAGCAGCACCACCATAGGGTTACCACCGTTTCAATAAAGGAGGCTGGGAAAAGGGGGCGGGGCACGAGAGTTGACTCAACAAAATCATTGTTCTTTATGGCGGTATTTTCTAGAGAAATTCATTGTTTCTTTATTGTGGCGACTTCTTAAAGTGGTAGTTTATGTGGCTTCATGCCGCTCGCAATAATTGCTCTTGCTACAAAATGTGCTCGTATATGTTCTAGCGCGTCAGGCGGAAGTTCTGCTTTACCTGAAGCTCTGCCTGGAGAAGGTCGTGCTGACTTTGTGTTCCGGAGAGTGACGCGACTCGTTGAACGCGCTCTGCATTGCAAAGAAATTGCTAACTAGGCGGTCCGGAACAACTCTGGGACATACAGCTGTCCTGACAGGGATGGCGCGGGACTCGGGGCATTTAATGAAATGTCAAAACAGCCCTGCATAATCCGGGACGGTTGGTAACCCTACGTGAGTATACCCTACCTGGCTCACCGTCTGTGCCCGCCTGAAGCACTGGACGGAACCGGCCTGTAATAACACCCTACAGTGGTCGCACTGCTGTGTGGCAAGCAAAATTCGAAAACCAATCGTCGAAGCAAACCTTGCAGTGGGCACATCACGAAACTGGTGGTCCGCTTTCGTGCGTGACGAAGTTTACGGCGGCGTGTTCGAGCGCCATGTCCGTGCCGTATGGTGATCGAACGTCTAAATAGAGATTCGGCTTGCAGCTCTCAGGGATTGTTGCTGTTCTGCATGAGATCAGATAGCTCGCGCCTCACTTTGGGGGAGCGGAAATATTTCAAGAATCTCAGGCGCAGAACTTGGCGCGTAGTTTTACACAGGGTGAGGGCAACGCCCGCAACACAGGTGTCCATTGACAGACAGCACAGTAGTTTCGTACGGCCCCTTCAGCTGGCACGACTGCCCTTACTGTAGATAACACGTGTAAGATGAACACTGTACAGTCACATCTTCTCCTGCTGGACGTTCGCGTTCTACTGTTACGCTCAAAAGAAGACGTCCCGGCTTAGGACAAAT
The DNA here is from genome assembly GCA_013339765.2 of Haemaphysalis longicornis. Lineage (NCBI taxonomy): Eukaryota > Metazoa > Arthropoda > Arachnida > Ixodida > Ixodidae > Haemaphysalis > Haemaphysalis longicornis. The sequence continues at coordinate 96,288,726 of CM023453.1, read as the reverse complement.
CAAAGTGGCGCCGAAGCACTCATACGCACCTGCATCCGATGTAGCCACAAGGCCATGCGCACCTGGTGCAGCCTGCCCGACAGGCTGCGACCCGCTGCATGGTTATTTTTCTGTCTTTGACCTTCAAAGAACCACTTACCACGAAAGAGCGGCCAAACCGACCAGCTTACAGTTGGATGAACACAGTAGCGGCCTGTGGTTTTTGTACTGCTTCCTGCTTCAGCGCCGTAAAACATTGGCATTGAAAACAGCGATATCCTTGCCATGGAACGCTTCCAGAAGGAACCCCGTTCCCTCTGCCGTTCCTTCGTCAGCGTAACGAGTTACCGTTACAGTTCCACACACACCTAATGGTACGGTGGCGTTCTTCCGTTCTGCCCAAAAAAAACTAGTTCCAGGAACGCGTTCCTTGGAACGCCGTTAAGTACAGCACTCCTAAATACTGTAGTTTGTAGCATTTAAGTATGCCAGGGTTGCAATTACGCATCGTTTATTTGTGCAAAGCGGAGAACAAAGCGGTGACTCGTTCCGCACATCCACGAAATCTCGAAGGTGTTGTTGGCTCTGTGAAGTGCCTAATCGTCCCTGATGTTATTTGGATCAAAACGTTTTCAAGATAATTTCTATTTCTCGCCTTCCTACCCCAAACTACAGCCTTTCTATGCGGCGTGTACACACAACAAAATTGCGGCCAAACCTATAACACTGCAAACGGCTCTTTTAATGATTGGCGTAAAAATGGCAGTCTGTAGTAGACTGAATAAGAGCTGTGAACGTGTCCACTAAAAATACGCGCTTTCAGACTCTTCGAAACCAAAATAGGGGGACCTCATTACAGTAGCGCTGTCTATTGTTTTACAAACTTATAGTGTTGCACATAGAGTGATCTAGGTGCCTACCGACTAGCGTACTTCTCATATTATTTTTCGGCACTTCAGTATTGTTAACAAAGTCTCACAATTATATAGCACAGTAATGAGTTCATCGACATAAATGTTGGTTGAAAGTGGAGGAAAAGGTCTCCTGCTGTTACCTACCCGAAATGCGGCTTGCGCCAAAATTCCATACTTCTGGGTATTGACCTCACCAATGTGCGGCACATAAGCAGATGTTGTTCCACATTATCATATTGTCGGTCACTGTACTTCAAGCAAGGGTTCACGTTTCTGAGCAGTGTGAGTAGCCCCGTGATTGTAGAAAGGCATCAAATATAGACTTCCTCGAAGCGAGCGGCCGATGGAACTGCCTTGGACGATGCTTGAAAGATTTCTTGTCCACTTGAGCTATTATAAAAGCGCAGAAAGCAGCCATTCCTGCAAAGCTGGTTCGAATATTTTGATTACACGCGTGAGAGGTTTAGTGCATACCATTTTGTCTCTCATATATCCCGTATTCCCTACCCCATGCCCATACCCGTGCCCCACTGTCCATAGGAGCCAGAGACTACTTTTTGCATTCCAGCAGCTAGGTATTTGGAATCAATCCAATAGAAAATTTGTAGAAAGATATAGTTTCTGCGCGAGAAACAAGACACCAAGACTACGAAACGTTTGCGACATAAATACTACCATAACCATTAGGTTCAGATAGGGCTACAAATTTCAATTTAACAGAAAGACTTCACTAAGGGATAGAATTGATTTGCTGCTATGACCTAAGGAATGCCTTCGTAACAAAATTGTTGCAATATAGTGCATGGGCAATAAATCGCGTGATCAAAGTTTCGCAAACAACCTGCAAGCGTCCCTCGGTAAAGATAGCCTGGCTCACTCAAACTTAGTCAGAATTTTATTTTGCAATCACCACTAACTCAAAGAAGACTTATTTGCTAGGCAATACATCTGAGCTCACTTAAGCTAAAATTTATTGCTAGCACAAAACTCACAACTCACTGAGGATCAGAACTCAAAACAAAGTCATTTCTCAAAATAAACTGGGAATTCAAATGGGCTCACATTCAAAGTGAACTCAGAACTCACTCGGGCCCAAAACTCAAAATGGACTCATAACTCACACGGCCTTAGGTGAAGTCACAATTCATATGGATTCATAGTTTGGAATATTCACGCAGAGTTCCCGAAACATACCGGCCCCAATTGTTGTGCTGAAGTTCTTACGTTCGATAAGAAAGACATGATCTCCTAACTCCAGTGTGGTCGTAAAAAATTTCCGATGCATATTTATTGCGGCAATAATTGCCTGAGCGTGACACCTAGCACATGCTTACAAGGAAATGTAAATATATATTGAATACAAAACGCGTACATGAAGAAGAGGATTCAGGCAAGAACGTGCTCTGGGACCGGCGGAGAAACCAGGACATTGAGCAAAGTGAGGTGTGCTCATTTCATTTACATTGAAGCTGCTGATAGTTAGGATCCGTCCATTCAATCTCTGCACCACCAAAAAACGTCTTGTGGCAAAGCTAATCGTCCCCAAAAGTGTGTGAAGCTTGAGGCTTTCATGCGAGTAACTTTGTTTTTGTTTAAATGCTTGCTTGATTGTAAGAGCTCAACATGGGACTGATGACGCTGCTGGCACCAGTGAGCAGCGCCACATTTGCAAATATTGCGAAAATATACTTGACATGTCATGGCGTACCGATGTACACCATGACATGTCCGTGTTGTGTTTAAAAATGCAACCGCTTGCAACCTGGCAAGATTTTAGCCAATAAATAGGCACATTTTGTGTTCTTTTCAGACATCAAGACCCGGCGACGTACATTGCGCCTAATTATTGACCGCAACATAAAATCGAGGAGAGTCACAGATTAGGTTAAAATTCAAAATGTCAGCTTCAGGGTGAGTAAGGTATCAAATTGAAGTTATTGATGACTGGATTCATGCAGGAAAAATATAAAATTACCTACAGGTTATTTTATTGTTATTATATTTATCAAATACTACGAACCATTAAAGGTTCACACTCGCCGTGGTGTCTCAGTGGTACTGCTGAGCACTAGAACACCAGTTTAATTCGCTGCCGTGGCGGATGCTTTTCTAATGGATGCGAAACGCAACCTTGCCCTTGTGTAGCAGATTTTGTAGCACGGTAAAGATCCCTATGTGGTCAAAACTAATCCAGAGTCCTCTAATACGGCGCGCCTTATCGCCTGTTATGCGTCGGCGCGTTAAACCCTTCAATCAATCAATCAATTTAAGATCTAAGGACGAAATGTACGGGCATTTTCAAAGGTAAAACAAAGGCACAACAATACACCAAAGATAAGAAAAGATGTCAATCACTATCAAATTTCACGCGTTATCACAGGGCAGAGTACCCACACTGCAACACAACAAATAATCACAGCACCCCACTCTTTGCACACAACGTGTTGTTCAATGACAGTAGTACTGTGAAAGTCAGGAAATATACCGCATTTTACGTTGGAACAGGAATCAGAGTTATGTTTCGGGGCAACAAATTCGACTCATTTATTAATTTATTGAAAAATGACTTTGTAAATAATATTTCTTTTAAAGATTGCTTTGATGCTCCAGCTGTGTTTATGACGGAAAGGCCTGAAAGAATCTGTTACAATGTAATTATCCGGCTTTATTTCTAGATTAGAAAAATGTGTTAGACAGAATGAGTTAGGTCGAGCAGCTCGTCGTCTGTCCTCAACGGGTTCAATATTTGCCAACTGCAACATCGCCGTGGGGGAATGGTGGCGTCAATACCTACTATAAATAAAACAGACTGCCAGGCTCTGAACTTTTTCAATCCATTTTTTATTGCTTTTTTGTGTTAGGCTCTAATACTACGGAGGCGTACATTAAGAAACTGCAGACATTAGCTAATCGGTCCTTTAAAACCCTAGCTTTTTACGCGCAGGACAGCATGTGTTTACTATATAAGTTGTGCCCATGAAGCTTGAGGTGATTGTTACACCCAAATATTTATATTGTTTAGCTTGTCGAATCTGCGATCTTTTAACGTCATATTTGATATGACACCTGTTCATTTTGTTGGTGATACACAATTGTTTTCTCATTAATTACCGTGCTGTACTCCGTACACTAAGTTTCCAAGTGACCGATATTTCTGTTTAAAAGTGGTTGATCTGCGATGGAGTTGCTTAGTTTGAAAAAAATGCAGTCACTTGCGAATATTTACTGATACGCTAGGATCTATTCTTTCAACAAAAAAATTATCATAAATAATACACAATACAGGACCGAGTACGTACCCCTGCGGTTCTCCGTAGAAAACGCCTAAAATCAGAACGCGATCATTCAATCGAGACCAGGTGTATATGGTTTAGCAGATAAGATTTGACCCAATTTGTTATATCTGAAGGAACGCCAAAGGAATTCACTTTAGTTAATACATTTTATATAGAACTTTACCGAACGCCTTCGAGAAGTCAAAGATCACGTCAACTTGCCTACAACCATCTAAAGAATAGGCAAATTTATTATTTGTAGTAATACCTGTGTACTAGTAGAAAGACCTCGTCAAAACCATGGGGGTTCACTGAGGATATGTTCAGATTCAGGTAAGTTGTTCAAGTATTTTGCGATAAGTTTTAGCAACTTACAACAATGACAGGTGAAAGAAATGGGCCGACAATCAAAAATGTAGGGACGGTTATCTATATTAACAACAGGAGTCAGTAGTCCAATACACCAGTCATCTCGTACCGCACCAGATGAAACACAACTCTAAAAAATGGCTACAAGTAAGCTGGGTAATACTGTAGCATCACGTGTTAGAAATGCGGAAGAGATATCGTCAGCGCCTGTCAATTTTTTCTGATTCGATTGCAGAAGCAATTTCGTGACACTTTCTAAAGAAATCGGAGTAACCCCACAAACAGCATTTTCCCAAACAGCCCCTTTTAACGGAGGCAACATTGAAAACACACATTGAAAATACTCGTTAACACCTCAGCCATTTCTCTCTTATGAGTAAGTACAGGTCACCTTTGTCGATTTGATCAAGCCTTCTGCCACCCCTATTCGAGAACAATTGTCAAACGTTGCAGGGACTTTCAGATACAAAACAAGTAAGAGTAACATTAAAGTAGTGGTTCCTGGAAGCAGCTAATTTCGAATTTAACGTAGCCCGTTACTCAAAAATGTCTGCTTGAGCAGCATTGGATCTTTTCCGCAAGCGTTTTAATTTCCGCTTTACACGAATATTTCTCAGTTTATCCGTGGGTTTGTCGTGCCAACTTGTTTCAACTTATCTGGAGTGAAATGTTGCATACAGAAATGGCAGTAAGCTTTGCACTTTGTTCATAATGTATTAACGTCGTCACTGTCATCAAACAAAAGAATTGCTTCTTCGAGATGAATATTTATATTAACATCATCTGCAGCAGTGTACCGCTTTATAATAATAGATTTGCATTGATGTGGCTTGAATTGCCGCCGACACCTCAACCGGCCGAGCAGGAAGGATGAGGGAAGGGGGTTTTCGGGATGCAGAGAGGGGAGTAAAGGTGGATGGTGAAGAAGTCGAGAGAGAAGGAAGAAGAGTAGGGGGACTAGTAGGCTAGCGCAAAGTTCCGCGGTACGCTGTAATGGCGGGATAGGAAATTTATTTGACGTCCAAATGACAGGGCGCAAAGTGCACGGGCCCGGCACGGTGTATAGACCTAATGAGCGAGCTGGTGCGAACCAAAGAGTGGTCTGTTGACTCGTGCGGCACAGGGAAACGAGGGGCGGCATGTGTGAAGATTAGTGGTCAAACGATGGTTATAGTCTGTGTGTGTGGTCTGTTTGTTAACAAGGAGACAACCAATGAACTGCACCAAAGAAGAAAAACAAAACAGAATGCACAGGCTGTGAGTGCAGGATAACGACAAAGAGGGAGTCCAACCAAATAGAAGGAAACGAATGGAAAAATAACGAGATGCACAGGCTGTAAACGTGGAGTAACAGCAAACAACCAACCAACTACACCAGACACGAAAAAAACAAAATGCACAGGCTTTGAGTGCAGGATACCGACAAACAGCGAGTCGAACAAAAAAGACGCAAACGAATGGAAACATAACGAGATGCACATGCTGAAAACAGAAAACAAGGAAACAACCAACCAACTACACCTTACAAGAAAACAAAATAAAATTCACTGGCTTTGAGTACACAATAACGACAAACAAGAAAACGGACAAAAATATAACGTAATGCACAGGCAGTAAGAGTAGAACAACAGCAAAGTAGGAGAAAACCAACCAACTACCACAAACAAGAAAAAGCAAAACAAAACGCAGGGGCTGTTAGTGCGGGATAACTACAGAAGGAAACAGACAAATAACCACCAACCAACTACACCAATTAGGTTAAACAAAGCAAAATTCACCGACTGTGAGTGCAGCAAAACAGCAAAACGAACAAACAACAAAACGAACAAAAATAACGTAATGCACAGGTTGTAAACATAAGATAACCGAGTTGGAAGCAAAACGGTTTGAGTCAGATTTCAGATTTTACGCCTACAGCAAGTGAAGAAAAATTTCAGAATTCAGCATGTCTGTAGGGCAGCACTTCAGTCTTTTCCAATTATTACTAGGCAGGTTAAAGTCTCCAAAAATTAAAATAGTTGGTTGCAATAATGACTAAGCTGGACGAAAAGTTTTAACGAAAAATCTGGCTTAGCATTGGGTGGTCTCTACAGTATTACGACGATAATTATGTTGACTAAAAATTGAGATTTTCAAAACATACTCTCGTGTTAGACATATATTTCAGGCCATTGATAAGACGGCACATCACTTTTGACAAGAACTGCAGTGCCGCCCCCCTAGTTTTACGATCCTCACGACAACACGTATATGAAGGAGGAAACATGCAACTATCGGGATAGTCAGGGTACCAGCAGGTTTCTCAAATAACGGCTGTGCGAGAGTCATAGAACTGCAGGACGTGTTAAAACTTTTCTTGTTTGTTACGATATTCTATGCGTTGAGGTTTATCCGTCGAAGCCGCTTGTGTACTTAAGTTTGCTCGTCATCGCGATGTCAAACGTCTCAGCCTGCAGTGCTGCGCAACAGTTTCTACGGTTTTGACGCTCATCCCATTCATAGACATCATCATTGATGTAGAGCGTATCATGAACTAAGTACGTCTTATCCCCCAGAAGTCTGTTGTCTTTTGCTATATTGTAAACCTTTTTACGTAGCTGACTTTTTGCTTGCGGGTATTCGTGGGATATTGACACACCAGAGTCTTTTAGGATGCTACACTTGAAAAGCGTAGGATTCACGTTGTAACTGTACAAACGTATAGTGACTGGCCTTGGGTGTGGTCCGTTTATCTGGTCAATTCTATGAAGGCGCTCCACGGAAGTAACTTTGACCCTTAGGGTATCTTAAAAAAACTTTAATATAACATTATCTTCCAGACTTTCTGTGTTTTAATCTGGTCCTTCCGGTATGCCGAATGCGCCCATATTATTCCTTGTCAAACGATCATCGTAATCGGCAAGCTTTTTCTCGTGTGCTGCGAGGGTCTTTTCTTCTCGCTCTATTTTTCCCTCCAGATTCTTCATTTTTTTTCGTTCGCCCTAATAAGTCCCTCAAAGTCTGAGCTAGAGTCTCTCTCCACATCTTCGCACAGCACAATCGATAAAACAGTTTGGGCAGATCACCGTGCTTTTCTGAAAAATGTGGGCGCAAATAATTATAACTTCCTTATGGTAAATCCTAGGTTGAGCTAAAATTTAAAGTGAAGTGCCGCTAGGGCATGTGGGGCATCAAATTAAAGGATTTCTTGAGAACAACCCCGTAAAACAAATAAAAATGTTTTGTGGTCGTAATCAGGGTATGGACATGGTGAGTCATACTTTTGTTTAAAGATGAGTGAGGCCGTATGAGGCTATGGTGTATAAAATTGAAAATATCAAAAGGTTAATCATGTGGGAACTACAAAATGCTTCCTCGTTCTGCTCATCTGGTAGTCATGGGGAGTTATATATTAAGTTAAGTTGCAAATAATTGCCGAAAGGGTGTGTGCGGTATCAAAAGAAAGGTCTCGACAAAGAAAATTATATAGGACAATAATAAGCATCCCGCTGATCAGTACTAGTACGAGTATATAACCTTCCAGAATTCGGCGCAGAGGTTAAAATGGTAGCACAACCGGAATTATGTTGTGAAAGAAAACGTTGTGAGGGAGGAAGTTTAACCCAGCAAAATGACCGCATCATAAGATAATTATGCTAAGTCACGCTATGAGTAAAACTTCCTGGTTGTGTCGTAAACGCATGGGGGCTGTTAAATCATTGGTTTCCCTGTACGGAGTCGGGTGTCGCCAATGCGAACACAAGCTACTGAATAATGAAGAGTTCACCTTTGAAGGACAGCAAATTTAAGAACCCTGCTTTGCTGCTTCAGAACGATCAATCGCACTTTATACTTTAAACAAGGCCATCCTTATAACGTAGCTGGGTCAACACCCCGGTGGATCGCAATGTCTGTAAAAAGCGTGCGTAGCCACCAAAACACTGCGCTGGTGAACAGCCGCAGGGAGATGATGGATTTGTAGACCGTCGAAACTTTTTTTAATGTCAGGGAGGGTCAAAATGCACAGCCGCAGACTGATGGCTCTATCTCGCTTCTATATCTTGCATACTTTGTTATTTCTTTGTGGCAATCAGTTATCGGTGTCACCTGCACTATATTGCCCTTTGCTGAGTGAAAAGCTCAGTTGACAGTTGCGCATGGTTGTGGGCCAATATATTGTTTGGTAGTTCCTTTACCCCGCAATATTACACGATGAGCAATGGAACAGTTTAGCAATGCACGCGCCAGTTTGTTTTGCAGTGCCCCCAATGTCGGATTCGCCAATACATAACTCGCTGTAAGATGGACCCTGGAGGACGCCTACATTACATACAGACCATCCCCATAAAGGCGCAGGTTGTGTCCTAAATTTTACGTAGGCAACTTGATATGGCGTCTGTTCGTACTATTCAGCAGACCTACCTACAATATGTAAATGGCGCAGTCCATCCAATGTTCACAAGCTGTGGCAAAAAATGACAACCTTAAAAGAAAAGGAAGAGCGCAGCTTCGCACACGGCAGGCGGTGGTGTGTTTCTTCTCCTATTTCGCTATCGAAAGTGAACTTTTGGACGGAAAAGCTGTCTCTAAAACTTCGCTTACTTTTAGATTCTGTATTTCTATTTTACTTTAAATTCCTGGGGCGATCTCACCCAAAACAGAGGTAAGCCCATGTTACAGTCTAATCTGGCACGGATAAGGATGTGTCTCTAATTACAATAGTTATGCAAAAGCAACATCTAGCAAAAACCACACAGCACCAACCATGCCATATACGGTATATTCACAAGAATACCTACATTGCAAGGGTAAAACATTAGTCGCTGTAATAGTGTGATTTGGAAATATTGGTGACAAAAGAAGTTACTAAAAATTATCAGACAAAAAGCAAGCCCTACGCAGCATCCAAACGAGCCCAAAAGTATCAAAATTTCCTGCTCATCGGCAGGTCTAGAACGAACAAACACCAGGACAAGAGGAGCGAAATATGAGGGCACCAGTATTGGCAAATATGCGAAATTTTATGAATTGTCTGCTCCCTCAGGCTATATGTTCATGAATACTAACCTTTGCACAAGGTCATGCAGGTACCCTGAAAAGAATAAATGAACGTATGGGTTCTCTGCATTTTTTACAGCATAGGTATGGTTGTAAAAGTTGCAATGTGCAGAGGGGAAGGGAAAGAATCCCCGCGAAATGTGTCTTTAACAGGTCTTCGGGCTTCCCAGAGCCGCAGAAATTATTACGTTTCACCGGCCGTCGGCTGGCATTCTCTGCAATCGGAATGTTTCCAGACAACCTATGGGCACAGCAGAAACAGAATTTTTGCGTGTTTAAAAATAAAAATAGGCGTGGTCTATTTGTCCTGTTTTTATAGGCGGCCGATTACGCAGTGTGGCACTTGTAACGGTGGTACACTAAAAATATTATAACTCTGAAACCGAGACTTTCTGTATATGTTGCCCACCCAAAACCCAAACAAATACACACAACAAAGGAAAAAAAAACTGAGAAATGGTAGGAGTGGGCTATGCCTTGAAGAATCTGTCAAAACGTTCAAATAGAGTAAAAGCCCTCAGTATGTGTTGCTCACTTTTACAAGTCCGCCGCATGGCTGATCATAAGCGCACAGTCATGAAGTGATGGTACTGACCGTACAAGTCACACGTCGGGGTAAAGGCTGGCAACGAACGCTCCGTGCTCCCGTTCTTGTCTTCAACGTCGCTCATTGGGCGTGCCACCTTCGGAGACCACCCGACCAGACAGCTGCAGACGTTTGAGAAGACGGCCTAGTGGTTTCCGTTGTGGGCGACAACTGAGACGATCCACCTGTCTGGGCGCACGACCGGACTACGTCTCGGTGAGAGTCCGATACGGCTCTTCTTCTCCTTCCACGTTTGTTCCCCTCGCCCACTGGACACGCGACTCTCGCAGCGGCTATGATGCCGCCAGTGCTGTCCATGCTGCGTGTCTTGTGAACCGCCATCTCATTCTCCCTTTCTATCTTGTTTCTGTCTATCCTTCTCCTAGACTCAGTCTTGATTGAGGTGTCCTCAACCCGAGAGGCAGTTATCGGCTGAGTAGACTTTCGTTTCTCTTCCAATAAAGCAACTCTCTCTCTGCCCCGCTGGGAGTCTCTCATTGACAGGCTCGTCAATGTGTGGTGAGTGATCCCGCAAGACAATTGTGATGACGTTGCTCTTCGTTGTTTGAAATGCAACCGCAGAGCGTTTCTATTTTATCGTCGCCTTCTTTCTCTTCCCTCCAAGACAATATCTCCCACTTACGCATTTTCCCACGAAAAATGCACACACCATACGCACAGCTCTAAATCACTTGGCAAAACTGTTTGCAGTACACGACAAACCAAGGAATCAATTTACTACAATGTTCACAGCACGCGAAAGTGGTATACACTGAGCAGATATAAGCCGAAAAGACTAGCCGATGGAAAGTTTGTACTTTTTTCTGCCATGGCTGGAATGCCATCCGCTGCCGTTTCTATATGTGGGTGTGGCCCAGCTCTGAATATTACTACCGTTGCAAGTTATCAAAACGCGAAGGTACTCACCGTATGTCGCAAAGAAAGGTTCGCGGGAACTTTTCTGCGTAGCGGTGGTCTACTTTTCTGAACTGCTGGGCTTTCGCTTTGCCAAGCTGTTTGCCGCCCTGCTTATCTTTTTTTTTGTTGCTGAATATCACACCTTGGGCCTATTGAAGTTACCACTTAGTTTTTGCCGCGGATTCTTTCTTTTCGACACTTCCTGGGGACTCTGTGTGAAACTCTAGGGTTTTAGGGACGCCCTCTTTCTGATCAACGCAATTTCTGGTACTGAGTCGCGTTCTTGAGACAGGATCGTAAGCAAAACTGCTTTACGCTCATCTGTACCCGCAGGTTCAAATGAACTCGTGAAAAAACATAGATGTCTTTATGAGCCTTCTGTTACGGTTTCTCCTTCGCCATGTTAATAAAGCGGGACCTCAAGTTCAGCGAGCTGTAACCGCAGCTCGGCAGTTTCTTTCTGAATATATTCACGCGCTTGCACGTGCTCATCCCGTTTTATGTATTGCGGCAATCTCCTTTTTCTTCTCGGATAGCTCTTTCTGCACTTGCTCCTCACGAGTTTTTTCGTGACGCTCTAGACCATCCTCGTCGCACCAGTAGCTCTGCTCCTCAACAACCCACTGTTTAAGCTCGTCGCTGCTTAACCCCAAGCATTTTCCCACCTAAATTAACTCTGCTATGCGCATCCCGGATATTTAAGGGACATCCAAAATGAACACGTCTCGTTCTGCCGCTGACGCCAATTATTGTGAGGTTCGGACAATAATAAATAATATAACTAACTGTTGAAGTGTGACATCTGTTAATGTTACCCAAAGCCGAAACAAATACACACAACAAATGTAGAAAAACTGACAAATGGTAAGAGCGTGCTAAGCCTGGAGAAGCTGTCAAAAAGTTCAGATGTAGTACAAAATCTCAGTATGGGTTTCTCCCTTTCACACGTTCGTCGCACCGGTGGTCACAAGCGCACAGTAATGGCGTTATTGCAGCAGTCGACCAAGTCACACATTCGGTTACACGGTGGCACGGCGCACTCCGTGCTCACGTACGTGTCTTGAACATCCCTCCCTGGACTTGCCGCCTTCGGACACCATCCGACCAGAATGCTGCAGACGTTTGAGTACACGACCTAGCGCTATCCGTTGGGGGCGAACACTAAGACGAGCCACGGATCCTGGTGCACGACCAACATACGTCTCGGTCACAGTTCCACACGATTCATCTTGTCATTGTACGATCGTCCCTCTCGGCGACCGCTGTCGCTGCAGCTTCCCATTATCCGGCACGTGAGTGTGGGGTGAGTCACCACGCAAGACGATGGTGACGATAGTGCTCTCCGTTGCTTCAGGCATTAACGCAGAGTGTGTCTGGATTATTGTTTCCTCTTTCTCTTCGCTTCATGATACACTGCTACATGTAAATGCATATGCAACACAGTTTCAACGTGGGCCAAAGGACCCGAGTGTGTCCTTAGGTTGCGACCAGGCAGAACGGTGTTCTTTGGCGCGTGGCTTGTCTGCCGCTCTGAGGAAACACGCCGTTGATGCTTATTCTGCATCGAATGATCATTAAGAAGGCTGCTTGCGGGTGACAAAGACGTGTCTGCTGCAATTTTAACTTCACATAGTTGGTAATTTCATCTAACTTTGGCCAATTCTTCTTTCGTAGCTTGTAGGCTTTCAAACGGCTGGGGCCCTCCTGTGCTAAACTATTTGGTGCATAAAATAACTACACCTGGGATTGAACCAGCTTACAAATGTGACACTCATGTTTCTGCGTCCGAGTATAGTGTTTTCGTCCCTCTTAAGTTACATTGGTTGACGCTCTTGCTTTGCGAGTTCGTAATGGCACGCAGTCCATCTGAAAAGACGTCAAAAAGGCAGATATATGAATGAATGAAATATTTATTCATAAAGGAGAGGTCAAGCGCCTCACGTTCGAGAAAAAGAAGAGGGGAAAAAAGCTTGCAGGTGGCATGGATTTGTTTCACACATACGCTCCGCACACGGACAACTTAGGGAAGGTCATTTAGGGGAAAGTAACTTTCCCAGAGAATCGACTGGTGGCTTGGTGGTGTCTTTATGACGGCCGCGCACTCAGACCACCCCAGTTTCAGTGAAGAAGCTTGGCATCTTTCGCGAAATACTAGAGGGACACGTACGTTTCCTTTTGGTTTTGCTGTGGCCTAATCCAGTCGTCGCATGTCCGAACATAGTGTGCTTTGGGTCTCGAGTTTTCTTCATCCAGGTTGTCGCATTCCCATGTAAGGTGCTTAACGCTGGGTTTGTTGTTGTGGCACCGTGCATGAACGGAAAGGTGATGGTGTGGGTATGGTGCCATCCGGTCTTCTTTTCCAAATTGTCCTATCCATTCCCACGTCTCTCTAATGTTTGGCGTGATTGCATACCCAGTCAGCTCTTTGCAGAGTAGGCATGTAAGTCCCGCGGAATGTTCCAAGGAATGTGTCGGTCGGGTCGCGGCATACTTTCTTTCATCATTCGTTGCCTAATTTTATGAGGAAATCTCCTCGCAATGACGTCTTCCTTGACATCCAGAGGAGGCAACGGGTCACTCAAAGGACATGTACTCTGGAGGGAGGGATTGGCTGCGGATGCCATGGCATGAGCGGCCTCGTCGCATTGGTGGTTCTGGTGCCCAGAAGACCATTTTTTGATGATAGGTATGCTTGATGGTCGATCAGTCGTTGCACTGTATTGTGAATAGTGCGGGTCGAGCTCCTTGCTTAGTTGGGGTTTGGGAGGTCGTGTATTGCGGACGCGTTGTCCATATATATATATATTGATTCGTTTCTGTTTGTGTTCAGCTACAATTTTCCCAATGACTCTACATAGCGAAGTGAGAGCTAGGGGGATAGCCTGCCGTTCTGCTGTGGTAGAGTCCAGTTCAACTGCAGTGGTGATATTGACTACTTCCGAGAATGATGGGTCAGAATCATGGTAGACGTTTCTTCTATGGCTGTTTCTCTGATAGGCACGTCGGTGTAAATGGCATGCGTTCCTGACTCTGTGCACCGCTGAAGCCTGGAGAGCATGGCTCTTTGATGTCTGTATCTGCTCTGTTCCTTGCGGTACCGAGGTTTACACGTGATTAGATGAGTCCGAAGCCAAGGTGGAGGTGTTGGTGTCTCCGGATCGATACGGATCGGTTCTGTGCTGATGTTGCGGGTCTCCTCCTAATGGATTAGATGTCTACCCTGGATTGTCAGTGTCCTATGGCCTTAAATAAATTTCGTCGGCGTATTCTTTTGGAGATTAGATTGTTGGCAGCTCGGCGTAGGTATAGAGCTGATCGGTCGGGGAGTGTCTTGGGATGTCGGTAATGCATGTGACTAGCTTGGGGTACAAGGTTGTGAGTTGCTTCAGTAGAGTACGAGTCAACTTGAAACAGGTGCTGACGTATCTGATTCGGGATGTAAGGAAAGCCCGACCTGCTAGACGAATGAATTGAGTACTGGTCCCTCCACATCTGATCTCAATTCGTTTATGAAGGTGTATTGTTGCGTCCCGGTTTTTCCATACTTTTTGAAACTAGGTAGTGGCGCTGCATTTGCTGTTGACTGAAACGCTGTGAAGTTTCACCCAGCCATCTTGCGGTTCAAAGAGTTTATGAGCACCGATAAAAAGGCGCACTTTTTCATGTTCAGAAGCACTGGCTCCTATTTTCAGTACCGTACGCATGGTGGGGAACATAAGCATGCCAATTGATGTTAGGACGTCTTCGAGGATGAGAAGAGCAGCCTAGAGTTCTGTGCATGATAATTCAGTCATGGTGTAGTACTCTTTTTCAGTCCACAAGGTATTTCGCAAGAGTACATAGTCACGCGGACGCCGCTCTCTTCGTGAATTGCTAAGGCGATCTTACGCATGACAATATTAAACAATAAAGGCGAAATGATGGAGAATTGCTGGGGATTGGGCGAGTTGGTTTTCCATATCGACTTGAAATTTCAGCTTGAACAAAAAAACGATAGGACTTTGAAGGAAAGTCCAGCACTGTGTCCGTGTTTCCTTCCTAAGTCCTATCGTTTTTTTGTTCAAGCTGAAATTTCAAGTCGAAATGATGGAGCCATGGAGTACGCCTATATTGTTACGAAAATAGATGCGAGAAGGGTTCCCAGACCTGACCTCCAGTATAGGATTTTCAAGAAAACGTGCAATGTAATTGTAATCCGGCAGCATGGATAGTGGGTGTCTATTTCTTCGAGAATTGCAGCGCGTGTGACAGTCAAATGCGTTTTAAGGTCAACCTGCAACCACGCTATGAGATATACCGGTTCGTCTGCCTCTGGCCGTGGCGTTGAGGACTCTCCAGAAAGCCATAGACTGTCACCTGTACACATATATGGGGGAAACCCAGTTTGGGCAGGGTGAATGTGTTTTAAAGTCTCCTCGAATTGATGGGTTAGTCGGTTAGTAGCCATTCATTCGGGAAACTCGCCAATTGTAGATGTTAACTATATATGCGATAGGTTTCCAATGTGGACTGAAGGCTTGTGTCATTTCAGTATTGGTTATACCACAGAATCTTTGAGACACTCAGGTAGCTTTCCGGATTTCCATAAATCATTGAGAAGTCTGAGAAGCTGCTACTTACTTGCAACTCGCGTGCTGCGAAACATGGTCAGTGTTACTTCAACCTTGGTGGGGGCACTGTTGGCTTTCCCCTCTGCAAGTGCTACTTCCATTTCCGCCATAGTGAAAAGGGATCCAGGGATATCTTCAATGGTGACGGCTTTCCTTGGTTATCTTTTGCGAGGGGTAGTCGGAGCAGCTTCAAAGGGTTCTGGTAAGAATGTTCTGGCTGTGAATTTTGGCTGTGAGTCAGAGCGCGGAACGTGTTCCAGAGTTTACGGTTGGACATATCTTTGTTAAAACTTTCACAATGCTCCATCCATCTTCTGTTGGCAAGTTACCTCTCATACCTTTTGATTTCCCTATGTTTAAACGGAAGTTTTTTTAGGTTACTGTGGCGCTTTACTATGGTTCTGCAGCGGTGCAGGAGCTGGTGATGCGTTCTCCAAAGGTTGATGAGATGGCGGTCAGGTGCAGGGGTGTCTCCTTCCATAAAGGTGGTTTCTTTGCTACTGCTGAGACTTGAAGTAATTCACGCGGCAAGGTCATCAATCGATGTGATGTTATTTTTGTCTATTGCCGCAGCCCGGGTTGTTTATTAATTTGTGTTGTAAATAGTTTCGGTATGGGTTTCGGTAGGGTCTTGTCAACTATGATCTATATAGGGTAGCCATCGCTTCCGCACGCCTTTTCTGATACCATCATGTCGTGCAGATCCCAGCCGTCCGTCCAGGTAAGTTCAGGAATGGTGCCTGGTTGATTGGCATGCAGGCCTAGTTTTCTGGGCGTTTCTATATTGTTTTTCATAGTGAAGCCACATGTTTCCATACTTGCTAGGAGTGCGTTACCTCGGGGAGTAGCGGTTGGATACTCCAATTGCCATATAGGGCATTGAAAATCTCCACTGATGATTACGTAGTCAGTGGAATACTTGTTCCTTCAGTCGGAGATCCAGTGAAAGTTGTCCATGGTTGACTTGCCGGTCTCGGGTCTCATGTAGACAAATGCGAGGACGAGATTGCGTGTCTTGACCTTTTTAGACGGAAGTAGTATTTGGGTGGCAACAATCTCTTGTATCTACGTGCTATAACTTAAAGTATGAATTGACAGCTGGTGACGTCATTTCTTATATACACTGTAGATTTATCCCTGGGGCTGTCTCTATGTTTGTGCGTATTGTTGGATTGTAGTAACCAGTGTATCCTCTTATATATGCTGTAAGCAGCACGTCTTGTTTCTTGAAGCAGAAGGGCTATAGGGCGGGTCTGCCGATGGTTTTTGTAGGTTAAACGCGCCTTCAGGTCGGGTCCTATGGCAGGTAGGCTACGGCAGTTCCATTAGAGTATTCTGTGGGAGTTGCGTCTCTATTTGTGAAATGGGATGGTATCAAATTGATGAGATTGGCGGCCTTGTCATGGCTAAACAGGGGAGCGACTTCGGTTGCGTTTTTTTTTGTTTTGGAATGTAAGGGTGGCGAATTTTAGTTGGTCCAAGACGTGTTCGTACATGGCAATTAGGTCGGCCACACTCTTTTCAATTGCATTAATTTTGCAAGGCGTTTTTCAACTTGATACAGACGTTGAGTTGTGATGGCAGATTCGGATTTCTGCATTTAATGCCGGTTTTCAAAACGTGCGGAGAAGTCTCGCACTCCTTTTTGAGCTTTTTTGGTAGCGCCGTCTACAACCTGCGCCTTTGCTTGCATGAGGTCGTTTTGCATCACCTGTTGCTGTGCTTGAGTTGGCGCAGTTGAGCGTTGCTTTGGCTCGGATTTCTGTAGGTTTGTTTCTGTGGCGGCGACTTGCACAAGATTTGAAGTTCTTCTAGAGTTGCTGGTGTGAGGTTCGTTCTTTGGGTGTTCAGACTGAATGTGTGTGAGCTGTTTTACCTCGGTCCTTGCTTGGTCAGTCGAATTTTGTGCTTGTCTTATTGTACCCTGAAATTTGTCGAGCCGTCGTTGACTGTATGGAGGTTTATTAAAGGTGCCCACGACGACATCTAACTATCTAGTGGTAGCATTCTCAGGGATGCTTGCTTCCCGATGAAATTCATCACTATTGCTTCCGCGTGTGCGGCTGCATGAGCGGCCACGCGTCATATTATACTCACGTTTCTTGCCTTCTTTGTTGATGTTGTTGAGGGGTTTCTCTTTTTTGAGCCATGATGGGCACAAGGGGCTCATCGCTACATAACCAGGCCCTTGAAGACAGCGCAAAAACTACGTTCTTCGCAATCCGCGTTGTCAATCACGTCTTCCTTCTTGCCACAAAATTTTCAAACTCCGAGGTTGAGGCAATGGCGAAGCATGTGTCCTGTTTGGTGGCACTTATGACCCAGGGTTCGAAGTTTGTACGGCTAGATCTTGATCAGCTCGTAATGACACCTGAAAACTCTGGGAAGCTTGGATTTGGTGAATCTGACAAATACTCTATTGCTTTTACGTGCGGAGTAACTTAGGACCACAACATGTCAGTCCACGCCCGTTGCGCAAAGCATTTACAATCGCAAAAAATCACAGGAACCGGCAGGATTCGAGCTTGTGTCTGGTAGACCAGCGTCAGGTTTGTTGGGCAATAACTAGAAGGATAAACTTTGGAAACGGGACTTCGTATAACACTCGAAACCCACAAAAATACAACGGGCAGACAATATAACTAACATTGGGTAAGCGTAGTGACGAGGTTGCGACAACGGTCTTAAGAGTTGAAATAAATGGGAAAACTCTAACTCGAGACGTTAAGCAAAACGATACACAATGCAATACAATACAATTTTATTTTACAGACCCTATACAGAACTGGATGGTCTCCTGGGCTAAGAGGTACGCGACGAGCTTGACAGGGCCCAGGAGGCCACTTTAAGGCAAGTAGATACAACTAAGAACTGTGCACTTGACACACAGACACACACACACACACACACACACACACATACACGCACACACACAAATTTCTATACAGTTCCTATAAATGTCTACAGGTGCATACAATATATATACAGGTAATATATACATAAAATATAAAGGTAAAATAAAATATAAAATATATACATAAAATGTGCATACAGGTACAATTGGAGGTACAGACATTTCTCAACTAACTAGACAAATGGTCCGGTATATAGATATAACCAAACATTCATCCGCATTACTGGGTGTTGCTTTGCCAAAGAAAACATGTATAAAACAAGTATAAAACAAGAACAACTCCTAAATACACTCCCAAACGTGCGAAAAAGCAAAATTTTCAAGGTTTCAAAAAGGAAACAAGTGGTCACTTCAATTTTGCGCGAAAACCGAGCGCAATTCTTTCCGACTTTTGCAACAAGCATTGTGAGCGAATTCATTCAGTGCAATAGGTAGGTTATATTTCAGTATCTGGTATTTATAGAATGTACGAAAATGAGGGATGGCCCAAGTGTCTGCATTTCGTGTGTTTATATTAGCACTCCGTCGTTGTAGCTTGGCTGCAGATGGTAAGTAGTTTGCAGTGTAGGCAGTGGAGAAGCACAACATTTGAAATAGAAGAAAGCGGTACATACTATTTATAGGAACAATATTAAGATGTTCAAATAAGCCTTTAGTAGTGGTCAAGCGTTGCTATATTTGCTATAAGGCGAATCACTTTTTTCTGAAGAATCAAAAGTCTACCTAAGTTTGTTTTAGAGGTGCTTCCCCATATAAGTGTGCAATAATTTAGGTATGATTGAAATAAGGCATAGTAAATTTGAAGTTTAACTTTAGTTGGGAGGAAATTACGAGAACGCGATATTATTCCAGTTCTAACAGAAATCCTTTTGCACAGGTAGTTTACATGAGTATCCCACGTGAGACTGGAGGAGAAGTGCACATCGAGGATTGTATGGCTGCCAACAAAGTCTATTTTTTATCGTCTATGCACAGGTTGTGCTCAACTGAACAAGGTTTTTTTTTGCGCGAAATATAATTGCTTTGGTTTTCGTAGAATTAATACCGATGCGGGTCATTTTGGACCAGTTAGATGGCTTTTTATTTCATTGTTGCAGCATTGAATCAAATTGTTAACGTTAGGACCAGATAACAGGGGTGTGCTATCATCAGCATATATAAAAAATTCAGCCTCACTAGCAATGTGTACTATGTCATTTACGTAAGCGTTAAATAAAAGTGGTCCACGTAATTAACACTGCCTTGAGGAAGTCACCTCAACTGCGTATCAGGATGTTGACTCAGTTGTTAAGTGGGAGGATCGACTTGACGGAGATATCATCGGCATTTATCCATAATTTGCACACACTGAGTTCTGGAAGCAAGTTTCACTCATTCTATAGGATTTAGGCACATGAACTAGGCACTTTGCTTGTATCCCGTAATTTTCAAGGTGAACTTTTGGTTAAAATGGCATGGTCGAGGCAACTTGTGTTCCAATTTCGCCTGAGATTCTGCTAAAATTATGTTTATGCACAAAGATGGCAACGCAGTATTTACTGTCTTCAAAATTTTGCAAGATATCTTCTGGGCTTAAATAAAGCATGCTGTAGTCGAGTTCAGCTGTTTCTATTATCTTTCTGCATAGATGATTGAAACTGCTATTTACTTTCGAATTGAAAAGTTTTGCAAAGCTTCCTTTTCCAAATTGTGCCTTCGTTGTTTTCAGTACAAGACAATGCCTAGACGTGTTTCTAAAGAAGTTTGATATCCGATTAAAAATTACTTTTGGATCGAGAATGTCAATTTGCCTAACTTTACTGAATTAGAAAAACTGGAAGGACGAGATAGGGGAACGGTAAAGGGCTTATTTGGTAAGTTCCTATTTGGACCAACATGCCACCTTTAATCACCGTTGGTTAGATTAAGGAAACCCTGGCTTTTTTTATTTTGTCGAGAAAAATCACGCCCGTCAACAATACCTGGCCGTTTTAAAAAATATGTACCAGTATACGTAAAATGGGGGTCCCCAATTACTGATTGATTAAAACGGCTCTTTAAAAATAGGACGAGACAGGTACGCTTTAAAAAGTTGCAGGTTACAAGTTTGGGGTGTAACTTAAAGTGTTTGCACTCAGGTTATCAATGTCTAGGTACGTGGTTTTACCTTGAGTGCTTGCATGTTTCTTAATTCCTGCTGGATCATTTGTAAATGAAATACAGCACTCGTACAGTCTCAATGACACGCTTAAGATATTGGCGAGACTCATATTGGCAACACGGGAATTTTGGCCGTCCTCACAATGAGTGCGTTCGCCTTGCCACTGAGGAGCTCGGGCGAAAAGCAGGCAAGAGCAGTAACCTCGGAGCCTAAGAGACTGGGAGCCCTTGAGTGACCCACTTGTGTCCGCAGAAAGCAGTGCACAGCGAAACTTGGTTTAGGACCTCCCTCCCGCGCCCCCCCCCCCCCCCAATGCATGGAAATCTTGCTGCGAAAGCGCGTTTCCCAAAAAAAAATTTTAAACGCAGAGCGGCGCATCAGTTTCGGGTCCGAAAAATTTACAGCTCTCCTACACAACGCATGAATCGAATGTAACAAACCTAAGTAATACTAGGGACATTTAAGATAGGTTTCTTGCGTTGAATCAGTATACAATTCTTCCAAATGTTAAGAATGACACTTGTTTTGACATTGGGGTATAATGTTCAATAAGGTAAAGGAGCCAAATGAGCAGTTTTAACTGCAGGTTAGCAAAAAGGGGATCCCGGAAATACGAAACAAGAAACAGCTGACACCTGAATGACGCATTAATATTCTTGTCATTTGAGAAGCGAGCAAGTGACGTTTGTCCGCAAATACTTTATTCAGTGTTGAAATACATACAAAATACTCTTTTCGAACTGGATCGTACAACCTCTTAAAAAAATACTCCTTAGCTATCAATAAAATATTATTTTAAAAATGGTTCCCGTTAAACATTTTGCTTATAAAACAATTCTGTTTAGATTTGACGTTAGTGTGGATTATCAGTTTGAACAAGAGAACAAACTCAGGATAACAATTTATTTGACAAGCTATTTGCCATAATCAGGCCTTTAATTTGGCACCTGCTATAGGTTTCCTGCCTTGTTGTAACCCACATAACCGACAACAGTTGTACGTCTACGTTCACTTAAATGTCAACCAGTAGGCTTCCTACACCTGAATATCATTTCAATGCCAAGAAAAGAGATCTAAATTTACCAATTTAGCTCTAACATTATTAAAATGCCATCAACAAAGTTGCCTCTACAAAATGCCGGCGATAAAAGTAATTCACTTCGTTCAAAACACGAGCACGCAACTCCCCACCCAGTGCCTTTTTTCCCTAGCCCTATTTTCCAATCCCGTACATACACTTCTATTTTGCTCATTATTCTTCTGCGTCGTAATTTGCTAGGGGAAATGGGTGGGAGGGCAATAAGTACGAGCTCCGAAATCTCAATACTCAGGCGTTTCCGCTTTTTGCCTCCATCAGAAGAGCAGCCACCGCGGCCGGGATTGTACCGGCATCCTTGGGCTCAGCAGCACAACGCCTTAGCCACTGAGACACCGGGTAAGATTTGCAAGTAACCCTATTTCTCTCTGTGCAGACGCCGATTATATATGAAGGTGACTTTTGTCTCAGCAAAATTACTTTTATCCTATCGGTTTACAATCAAGATATACAAAATTTAATTTTAAGTCATTTATAGTATAATCGGTAATGGCCTTTTATAATTTTATTAGTTAGGCCTTGTTGAAAAAATGAGCTCCTCAGCAACCATAGAATTAGAAATTCGCCTCTGCTACAATAACGGCTGTTAGACGGCTGGTAGTGGAACTATACTGAGTCGTTTTCGGGATAACCTTTCAAAATTCCCTTATGAATGCACTTCAAGCTAACCACCACTACAAAGACATATGTGGCCTCTTGGCAGGTTTACACATGATGGCCGCACGTCCGCCATAATTTCCCTCCAGGTATATACAGCAAAACACTGTCAAGAAGACACCATGGCCGTCAAAAGGAGCAATCTGCGGCACATATTTTGCCTTCCGGCTCAAACGAGACGCACAGATATTTCGTAACAGCCATAAAATTTAAAGAAGCACGGTGGCGGTGCACGTAAATGGCACTTGTAAAATGTGTAGACAGGGGTTAAGAGCAGACGTGGACACCTGCAAATCCCTACAGGATTAGAAGCGCCCCCACACTAAGGCAGTCCAGCACTGAAATATTGATATCGCCCTTTTACAATACACAAAACAGTGCCCAAATGAAACATTTTATCTACCCCATCACACATGTTTGAATAGAAAAACAAGCAGCGTCTCTTACGGCACAATAAATAACGATGATCCAGGGCGGCAAACGCACCTACCCGCTATGGGCCATTTGTAAGCTGGGCATCAGCGAGCAATGCCGGCGGTGAAGAAATGTGCGGCGTCCACGCACGGCGACGTGGGGTTTGTGTCGCCGCCCAACCCAGTAGTTCCATCCGGGCGGCGATTTTAGGTGCTATTAGTTTGTTGGCGTGGTTAACCAATATTAACAAAGCACGTGAATTTTACGCGGTATAAAATACTATTTTTTTGCAGTTCTCGGTCCGTCACAATGGACGAACTGAGGTCCCAGTGACGAATAAAATATAAATAGGGTCAAAACAAATAATGCCCAAATTATAAAGAGCGAGCAGAGAATCGCTGTCGGTCGAAATATTTGTTCTTGCTTTCATATAAAGCAGTTTTAAACACGTCACCAGCCGTTAGTGGGTGTTTTTAAAGTACAGTGGGTACGCCGTGGTTTATCCCGTTGGATGGAGGATTGGAATGTTATTTCGCCTCCTTCAACCAACTTATAAGAAATACTGCTACCGAAACCGCGTCTGCCTCAGTGACACACAACGGAGTGTCTCATTTGCCGCAGCGTTTCCGTAGAGGCGTTCGTCTATCACCTATTTACTCCGAAAATAACCTGTGGCGCAACCCTGCCACGTTGGGAAAGTCACGACACCGACGACTCCACGGCAACCAACCAGCTCCGCGTGGGCGCTTTTTTGTAAAGTTGTAGTCTATAAACATAGCAAGCCCATTGAGCGCAAATACTTCGCAGCAGCGAATATGCCAATTATATTTTGTCTACTCCCGCTCACCGTGGCTCCATATGCGGATGCTACGGACACGCTTGTAGAAAGTATAAGTCTAAAGTTAATCTATGTAATGACGGATAAATATTAAGCAGTTTTTCTACCTTGAATGTAAAACAAAAGCATCAGACGCGCTTCATTGCAACGGGTGAACTCGGAGTCGGCGACACGAGCGCACATATGCAGTCCTTTTCCTTCTTATAGCGTCCTTGACCGGCAGATCTGCTCCTCTTCCCGTCTTCAGCTGAACAAGACCAGCTTTAGCAGTTCCCCATCACATTGAGCGGTTCGCCGTCACCGCAACGCCGCAGCTCTCGCTCATCACATCATCGCCGCCCATTCCCGGCGTCCGACTACTCTCGACCACCTTCTGAAAACTAGTCAGTGCAGCTCCCGGAGGTGACGCTGCATTGCCGACCACGCCCTAAAATCCTCCCTTCACCTTGCCACCCGGAACAATTTACTTGACGTTAAAGTTGGAAGCACTCCTGTCAGTGTTCTCATCGATGCAGGAACGCATTTATCTGTTATGAGTGGTTATATTCGCCACCGTTTACGCAAAGTTATGGCACCAGCAACTTCACATCTTGTCAGAGTCGCTGATAGAGGAATGCCTGAGTTATCGGAGTGTGTTCTGCTTATGTGATGGTAACTGGTCACCAGACGACTGTTTTGTTCACGGTGCTTGAACATTCCTCGCATGACCTTATCGTTGGCCTCCACTTTATATCTGAGCACACCGCCCTCCTTGACTGTTCTACCGGTGTCCTTCGCTTCGAGATGCCGATTTCACCCGCTCACGACAACGCGCCCGACGAGAGACTTTCATACAAACAGCACATTCGCTTGGCACCGAGAGTAATAACTTATGTTCCCCGGCCGTGCAGCTCCCAAGTTCTCGGCAGTGATTACGTAGTGTCACCAATTGTTGACGTGCTGCTTATGTACAGCTTGAGGCTAGCTCATGCCGTAGTGACTGTTACCAACAACAAAGTCACGTTGCCCTTGCTGAATTTCAGCTTATGTTCACAAGCTCTTCCGCACGGTATGACGCTAGCAACGTTGGTTCCGGTTTGTGATTGCGACGTTTACGCAGCAACCATTGGCGAACCTCCAATCGAGGTATGAACACCACGCCCGACTCCTCCGCGGGAAGATGCCGACCTTCCGCAGATCATCGCAGCAGATCTAACGTCAACGCAACCTGAATGACTGCTTTTCTTTGGGAGTCATGCAGCAACATTTTTGATGTCGGTGATCATCCTTTGGGTCAGACATCCATCGTATGCCATCGTATTGACACCGGAGATGCGAGCCCTATGCACAAAAGGTTGTATCGTGTGTCTCACGCTGACTGGCTATTGCCCAAAATGAGATGGACAAAATGCCTAATAGAGACATCATAGAGCCATCCTCAAGTTCTTGGGCATGATCAGTTGTCTTGTTTAAACAGAAAAATGGAACATGGCGATTCCACGTGGATTACCGGCCCCTTAACAAAATCCCCAAAAAAGACGTCTATCCCCTTCCAAGGATCGACGATGCGCTCGATTACCTTCATGGTACCACGTGCTTTTCTTCATTTAATCTACGCTCCGACCACTTGCAGGTCACTGTCGATGACAAGCACCGCGAAAAGACAGCTTTTATCACCCCAGGCGGACTCTACAAATTCAAAATAATGCCATTTGTCTTTGTACTGCCCCAGCTACTTTTGAGCGAATCATGAACTCTCTCCGCCACGCCTTTAAATGGTAGACTAGTCTTTGCTATCCTTATGAAGTTATCGGCTTTTTTCGAACGTTACCAACCCACCTCCAGCGCCTATCGGACGTTCTGGCTTTTTCTCGCCGGGGCCGGACTTCAACCCAACTCTTCCAAATGCAAGTTTAGACGACGGCCACTCACCATCCTCGGCCACCTGACCGAAACTAATGGAGTGCAACCTGACGCCGACAAGATTGAAGCAGTGCGAAAAGTTTCGGTTCCACGCTGAGCAACAGGCGCGCGCAGTTTTGCCGATTTGTGCTCTTATTTCCGCCGCTTCATCCGAAATTTCGCTCACATCAACCAACCACTTACCGAACAAATCAAGAATGATGCTCCATTTGATAGCGGACCTGAGCGGCAGAGGTGCTGCGGTCGCCCACGCACAGTGTGGTCACAAGCAGGTAATTGCGTACGCGAGCCGCCTCTTCTCACAGGCAGAACTCAACTGTTCCATCACAGAACACGAGTGACTTGCGCTGGTGTGGCGTGTCGGAAAATTTCGATCATACTTAGATGGTCGCGATTTCACCGTGGTGACAGACCACCATGCGCTATGCTGGCTATCGTATCTAAAAAAACCCACCAAGTGGCTTTGTCGTTGAGCACTACGACTACTGGAGTGCACCTTCAACGTCGTTCACAAGTCTGACTATTTGCACAAAGAAGCTGACTGTCTATCCCGTTAACAGGTCGGTACGCCTTACACCGCTGACAATGCCTACCTTTTGGAAATGTCAGATTTCCTCCAGATAGATGAAGAGCAACGCCGGTAACCTTCATTGCGCGCGATCATTAAACGCCTCCAATGTGACCCATCTGACTCATCGCTACCAGCCTTCCTCTTACGGGAGGGAGTCTTCTACCGTGGGAACTACCGCTTGGTTCGGCCTGACGTCCTCCTTATTATACCTGCACACTTGGCGAATAGACGCCCCCCAACAGCATCATGACGCCTACTTGGCTGGCCATTTCCGTGTTGCACGCACTTATGTCCACGCCCGACACCGATTCTTCTGACTGGCCTTTATAAGTCGGTCAAATAATACGTCAACGCTTGCGACTTGTGCCAATTTAACGCCGCAAGAAATTGTCTGTGCTCGCTGCAGGAATTCTTCATTATCATTATTATCATCATCACCCCCAGCCTATCTACGCCCAGTGCACTGCAAAGGCCTCTCCCATTATTCTCCATTTACCCCGGTCCTGTGCTAAGTGGGACCAATTTATCTTCGCAAACGTCTTGATCTCATCGGCGCATCTAAATTGATGCCGCCCCCTGCAACGCTAGCATTCTCAAGGGATCCACTCTGTTACCCTTAATGACCGACGGTTATCTTGCCTTCGCATACATGCCCTGCCCACGTCCATTTCTTCTTAATTTCTACTAATATGTCCTTAATACGCGTTGGTTCTGTGACCCACTCCGCTCTGTTTCTTGTCCCTTAATGTTACACCTATAATTTTCCACACCATTGCCCGCTCAGTCGTTCTCAATTTAAGTTGAACTGTCTTAGTGAGTCTCCAAGTTTTTGCCCCGTAGTTGATTACCAGTAAGATGCAGCTGACATACACTTTCTTCTTCAGGGACATTGGTGGGCTGCCATTCATTATCTCAGATGGTCTGCCGTATGCACTCCATCCCATTTTTGTCCTTCTAATTATCTCGGTCTCATGCTTGGGATCTGGGATCACAACTTAGCCTAAGTAGATATATTCGTTACCAGTTCCACTGCCTCGCCACCTATCTCAAACCGCTGTGCTGTCCGGAGGTTTTTCACCATTACTTTGGTTTTCTGGATAATATTTTTCAGGCCAATGGTTCTACTCTGTTTTTTCAGTGCGGAAAGCATGCTTTGCAATTCATCTCCAGAGTTACTTAGCAAAACAATGTCATCAGTAAATATTACGTTACTGAGGTATTCTTCATTACCCTCCTCCCACCTGTTCCCAATCCAAAGTTCTGAATATTTCTTGTAAGCTTCTTGTAATACTTCTTGTAACAATATCCGAGATATTGTGTCTCCTTGTGTGACGCCTTTCCTTATAGGTATTTTACTGTTCTTCTTATGGATGGTGATGGTAGCCGTGTACAAATTGAACATATCCTCTAGTATTCTTATATAATGCTCATCTGAACCCTGGTTCCGTAATGCCTGAACGACTGCTGAGGCTTCGACCGAGTCAAATGTTTTCTCATAATCTATGAAAGCTATATATGGGGGTTCAGTATACTCAGCGCACATCGCTATCACGTGATTGATCGTGTGAATATGGTCCATTGTTGAATACCCTTGATGGAACCCTGCATGTTCTTTAAGTTGTCTGAAATCTAAGGTTGCAGAAATTCTGTTAGCGATTACCTTGGTAAGTACCCTGGAGACAACTGACAGTAAGCTGATCGGCCCGTAATTTTTCAAGTACTTCATTTCACCTTTCTTATGGATAAGGATGAAGTTTGCGTTCTTCCAATATTCCGCTATACTTGCGGTCATTAGGCAGGAATCCTTCAGCCGCGGATATTCCCACCGAACTCTTCTTCCGCGTCGGCTTGGAACTCCTTGGCCCTTTCGCTTCATAGCTTTCCTGAATAGGTAGATTGCGGTTGCTACCGACTGCGTGACCGATATGCCGTAACCAGGTGCCATGTCAACAAGCTTTGTCACTGATATTGCCGACTTTCTCCTAGATGACGTCATTTTGCAGAGCGGTGCTCCGCGGGAACTCCTCACAGACAGTGGCCGTTCCTTTCTATCAAAATTCGTCACCGAACGGCTTCGCTCGTCCTCCACCCAACACAAGTTAACTACAGCGTACCATCCCCAGACAAATGGTCTGACAAAGTGCTTTAATCGCACACTCACCGAAATTCTGGCCATGTATGTCTCACCTGACCACAAAGGCTGGGACGCCGTGCTTCCATATGTCACATCCGCTTATAACTCTTCACGCCATAGTACCACCGGCTATCACCCGTTTTATCTGTTCTACGGTCGAGAACCAGCTTTGCTAATGGACACTTTACTACCTGATCCCGCTCCTTCACCGACAGCCTACGCCCACGAGGCCATCACGCGGGCTGGGCTAGCCCGTAACATCGCTCGCGCGTGGTTTTGCGATTCCCAGGTCGCCCTGAACTCGCTTTATGACGATAAGCACCGCACTGTATCTTTTTGTGCCTGGCTCTCTGGTGCTCGTGTGGACGCCCCTCCGCCGTGTTGGCATATCCGGAAATGTGATTCTTTGTTACGCCGGTCCATATCAGGTGCTGCAAAAGGTCACGGATGTCACCTACGAAGTTTCTCCTCTATTCCCCTCCACATCCCACGTGTCTCCAACATCGGACGCCGTTCACGTATCTCTCCTCAAGGCATATCGGACTCCTACCGATAGCAACTCCTGGCCAACCCCGTGCCAATGCTTTAGCCGCCGCGGGTGATGCTACGTGACGCTTCATATGCACGCAAACGACGAAGACGTAGAATCTTAGAGACACAGTAGATCGTCCTTGGCTCGAGAAAGAAGAAGAGAAGGTTTATCTGCCAACTTTCGAACCGTTTGTTTATGCGCCGCTGCATTAGCAACCATTGTAATTATTGCAAAGACGGCCTATTTTCGTCCTAACAATGTACACGCACCGTGTTTTCCCCCAAAATCGTCGCATTCCACTGTGCTGCATGACGGTGTGTGCGGACACGGAACGTTCAACGAGGACAGAGTGGTTTTCACACAAAAGCCCCCTCTTGAGCAACTCGTGAGCACATTGACAAGTTCCAATAAAGCGACTCAATAGACAGTGCTGCTGCGCACTGATATTTACTGAGATCCACCATACAACCTATATCCCTGACACGTACGCGACAACGTACTCCTACACTACAACCACGAAAACGCTGCTCCTCGTATTTTGAGAGCCGCATCAATGCAAGTGCATGTGGTTGCCCCCGGTACCTCAACTACGGCAAAATATGTGCACCCCCGTCCTGGTCTAGGCGCTTGCAGTGACTGTGCTTGATACCTTATTCGGACAAAACGTATGCCAATCTCCAATATTTACTCCTACTGGCTGGTCATTAAGCGAAATTTATGTATGGCTCATAATGTTTCTGTTCTCATATGCAATATTTGGCAGTTATTGGTACTATTTCCCAGCCCGTCCCATCCCACCCGGCGGGCATTTTTTTACCACTTTCTTTCTGACTAAAAAAATTCTTCGTCTGTTTCTATGACCTACCGCATTCCCCCCTTTTTTCTTTCCGAGGTTTTTTGACTGCCAACCCTCATTGTGTATTAATTCATTGAGCCCCTTATTTCCCATTTCTGATTCGCTGCATGCATAGCGAGGGCATCTGTTCTGGCAGTCTTGGTGCCACAGGTAGCTTAAAAGAGGGTTCAACGCTGGGCGACAACTCTCTACAAGCCGTAGACACTCGTGTCACAGCCCGGGCGTAAAAATGAAGGTCCCCTTTACCCCGCGTAGTCCGAGTGGCGGTGGCTACCACCCCCAAGTGCAGGAAATAAAAAAATACCTTAGCATAAGTGCCCGAGATAGTGGTGGGGAAACAGCCCCGCCGGCAGCCTAGTGCGTATCGCACCAGACCGGTATTCTGGAGGTCGTCGGTTCCGATCCCACCTGGCGGGCATTTTTTCACCACTTTCGTTCTGACTCAAAAAATTTTTCGTCTGTTTCTATGACCTACGGCATTCCCCCCTTTGCTTTCTGAGGTTTTCTTGACTGCCAACCCTTAGTCTGTGTTAATTTACCGAGCTCCTCATTCCCATTTCTGATTCGCTATATATGCATAGCGAGGGCCTCTGTTCTGGCAGTCTTGGTGCCAAAGATAGCTCCAGAGGGTTCAACGCTCGTCGACCACTCTCGACATGTCGTAGACACTCGAGTCATGGCCCGGGGGCTAAAAAGAAAGTCCCCTTCACCCCGCGTACTTCGAGTGGCGCTGGCTACCATCCCCAAGTGCAGGAAATAAAAAATACCTTAACATAAATACTCGAGAAAGGTGTGGGGAAACAGCCCCGCCGGTAGCGTAGTGGGTATCGCACCAGACCGGTATTCTGGAGGTCATGGGTTCGGATCCCGCCCGGCAGGCATCTTTGAACCACTTTCTTTCTGACTGAAAAAATTCTTCGTCTATTCAGGGCAGAAATTTGGGCTAGTTGGTGATGGGACTTCGACATGGTAAAAAAGCGCACTAAAACGAGGACACAAGAAAAAGGCGGTGACACGGGACGAGCGCTAGACATCAACTAAGGCTTTATTCACAAGAAAGGCTATATATACACACATACAAATGCGCAGAAACGCAAAAAGATACACAGGGCGCAGCTTTCACAGAACATGATATTGACGCTGTAGATAGGCTTTCTCTTTTGTGTGCAAGGCCAGCGACGGAGTGCTCACGCAGTCATCTTTTTTTTCCTTGAAAATACAAAACGCCTCAAAGATATCCCTTTGTTCCCGCGTCCTGCGCAGCTTTAGGACGCAACTACAAAGGGAAATCTTTGAGGCGTTTTGTATTTTCAAGGAAAAAAAGATAACTGTGTGAGCACTCCGTCGCTGGCCTTGTACACAAAAGAGAAAGCCTATCTACAGCGTCAATATCATGTTCTGTGAAAGCTGCGCCCTGTGTATCTTTTTTGCGTTTCTGCGCATTTGTATGTGTGTATATATAGCCTTTCTTGTGAATAAAGCGCTTAGTTGATGTCTAGCGCTCGTCCCGTGTCACCGCCTTTTTTTCTTGTGTCCTCGTTTTAGTGCGCTTTTTTACCATGTCGAATTCTTCGTCTGTTGCTATGACCTACGGCATTCCCCCCTTTTGATTTCCGAGTTTTTTTGACTGCCAACCCTTATTTGTATATATATATATATATATATATATATATATATAATATATATATATATATAATATATATATATATATATTTATATATAAATATATATATATATATACAAGAGAAGAAAAACTTCTTCTCTTGTGTTCTCTACCATCTTCAAAGTTCTACTACTCCCTAAATATATTTATATATATATATATATATATATATATGTATAGTATAAGTAAAGAGTCGGATACACAGAAAGAACAATAAGCAAAAAAGGTGTATTCACGTAGCAGCAATGGCGCGTACCTTCATCAAAGTACAGTTACATGATTTTTTGGTCAGAAACATTTCGATCTCATTTCATATATAGCTTTGCGCAAAACTGTGAGAAGCAGAGGAAGATGTTTCGGAAACGAAGAGTATGCATTCAGTAAAGCTTGCAGCAATACCTTACAGTCAAGGCAACCGCTTTAAGAGTATTGGCCCCAACCAAGCCGACTTTAACTCAAACAGTCAAGACGTTAAGAATACCCTTCTGAATAAACATATAGCGGAACAAGTTATCGACGACGAAATTGTGTGAGCCAACCAATTGAACCATTATAAAATCTAAGAAGAAAGCCCTGAATGTTAATCCGCAAACAAACTTAGTTTTAACCAGCTCAGCCTCCGTTCCAAGAGTGTGAACTGTTCAAAAAAAACATCACAATAACGTAATTCAATGTGAACGCTTTGAAAGCAGATTCCCTGAACTATCTTGCGTTGTCTACCGGCGTAATAAGAATTTATGCGACTTTCTTACTACCTCTCATATCAGCCGACCGCAAACTACTGCTTGCATGCCCTGTAATAAACCTCCATGTAAAGTATGCCAACAGACGGCCACTACACAACGTGCAACCAGCACGTCTTCAGATAATTACGTAAATATAAAAAGTAACTATAACTGCGACTCGCCTAATGTCGTATACCTTCTATAGTGCACTGTTTTTAAGCAACAATATATCAGCCGAACTATAACGCCCTTTCGAATACGGTTCAATATACACCGCTCTCAAGGAACATGTGGTCCGTATTTGCCCTTGTCAAATCTTTTGAAATGTCCCGATCATGCATTTGAACATCATAAAGCAACAATCTCAGAATCCGCTTTTATAACCCACCACGTCTGCGTGGTTCGGTAATCTTATCTCATTTATAAGTTTGCGTCAGCGACGATTGGTAATAATGAAAGTTTCAGAAAAGTAACATGCTTATCTCTTGAATAAACTTGGTGACCTCATAATTTTTGTCACATTGTTCATTAGTCCTAATCTTGAATTTCCATCATAATTAACACAAACTCTCCAATTACAGCTGCTTTATTAGCGTAATGCCGCTCGACAAAGTGATTTGTCCTCGCGAAGAAGCCCGCGTTCCCCCCACCATTTAGCAATAGTTAACCCTTTATGATCTATGACCCATACCTATTTCCTTTTCGGTTGCTAGCTCAGTGCGCAATGCTCCTTTGTGCACCGTATCTATTCTTTCCGTCCGCGGGGGGCCCACCCAAAATACCGTCTTTGTTTATGCCGGTATGAATCAGTACGAACCAGTCTCCCCCACCCACTGAATACCTTATTGTACACTTTTCTATTAATTTTGAAACTGCGATTGTCGGGGTTTTGCACTGTCTGAACTTGCAGCCCACGCCACGTGTGTCGCCCCGTGGTCGTGCAATCTTGATAGCTGCTTTGTGAATTGAAACCATTTC
>CM023453.1:96094922-96255518 GCA_013339765.2 Haemaphysalis longicornis | reverse complement strand
AATGGTGCTTTATTTTACTTTACCTTTCCCTCAGTGTCCTACATTGTCTGGTTCTCTACATGTTTGTTGTCTTTTTATGAATCAAACATTCGATTTTCCAGCTGGCCAATTTTGCTTATTCGTCCACTGTTTCAAGGAGGGCTGGGGCCTCTGTACGCTTTTTCATCCTTTAGCCCCAGCCGGCCTGCTCGTACTTCTCCGCAAATAAAATCTTTGAAAAGCTTTGAGGTTGAATGAGTTATACGCAAAAGAAAAAAATAACGAGTGTTTGAGTTTGATTAAGTTCTTTCCGTTGTGCAGACCTATTCACGTAGGTAGGCAAGTTGACTCAAGCGGTAATATGTTAACCATGGCGGGTGATTCTTTGAAGTGCTTCGTTATAGTAAAAAAGGTGAACATAATTAGCGGTATATCGTGACAAGAAAGATTTATTTGATCGGGTTCTTGCGCAAATAGTGCCTAATTGCTACGAATCGACACTGAAGCACAGCCTACCTTTCTTCAAATCATTGCTTCTATATAAACTGCTAGAGGCACAGCCAAAACCATTTAGAAGCCTTTATGGATTTTGAAAATTGACAGGCTATTGGAGCACTTGCTGAGCATTGTTTAGCAGAACAAACAAAATTTAAAATTCATTCAGAGGTCTACTAATTGCATTACACAAACTCAGACTGGTTTACGCAAAGTAATGTGCCCCCCACTTCGTTTTCACGGAAAGGTTCAGTAAATATTGAAGTTCTTTCGCCACAAATAAGATAACACTGGCGATCTTACAAAACTTCACACTACAACATGCCAGCTGGTAACATAAGAAGGACAAATTTTTTAACAGTTTGTTAGCAGTCGGACACCATTCAACCTCCACGATCAAGTGGATCTAGATGCACCTTAAAATTGCAGAGTCATGTTTCCTGGATATGGCTTTGATCAACGGCCGCCAGACGTAACAATTAGTCCTGTTGATATAACGGTCCGGTGTGAAAATGGGCTTTCGATCGTCCTTACTACATCTACTTCGCCCTATATCTAGCCTAATTTATGCAAGTTTGCCTTAAAATGCATTAGTTTTATTGTGGCAAAACAGCTTTTTGAATAGATCGGAATACAGTTTTGCTTTCGTGGTGGCTTAGAACTATAAATTTGTTATTTCACGCTTTCTTATTATTTCAAGCCAGCGAACCGGTTCGTGAACCAATTATGATAACGCGAACAGCTTCGGTACGCGAATAACTGAATTCGGAGCTAAAGCGGATAAAAAGGAAGCCAGTCGAGCGCGAACTCGAACTATAACGGCATCGTGTGGGTTCGGCACCTCTGTTAAGAAGAACTTCGAGTCGTTTTAGAACGCTTAGTGGGGAAGGTAAAGTGCCTACGTTCCCATACTGACCGTTTTAAGGTTCGTTATTTGGTTACAAGTTGCTTTATCGTACTGCATATTTTGCATGTTTAAAGAATTATATTATTTCCTTTTTATCCGGTTTAGCTCCGAATTCAGTTATTTGCGTACCGAAGCTGTTCGCGTTATCATAATTGGTTCACGGACCGGTTCGCTGGCTTGAATTATTAAGAAAGCGTGATATAACAAATTTATAGTTCTAAGCCACCACGAAAGCAAACCTGTATTCCGATCTATTCAAAAAGCTGTATGGACTTGCTGTGGATAGTACAACTCGAATTAATGTTATCATAAAAACTTAAGAATTGATACTTACACTGTGCTATAGTGGAATTGACCAAATTATGCTTTTGCGTCACGGGATACCTCGTAAAATTTATGAGCATTTATGCTACTGCCCGGAAAAAGCAGAATTTGCCGTTGTTTGATAAGTTTGATAAGTACGGAGTGGAAGCCGTATTTGCTTCAAAACATTAACTGGTAACAAAACTAACTCAATGGTAGTTGTACACGAAACACCCAGATAATTGTCAGTGGAACGTATACATATTGCCACGAAGCACAGATAAAACAGGTGTCTTGAACAAAAATGAATCTACTTCAGCAAACGTATGCTCCCCTAAACACTAAAATAATACACAGGCGGCGAAGATGGAGTCAGCAAAGTGACGTGCGGGGCGAGTGTCGGCGAATCAAATTCTGCAGCGTATGTTCAACGGGCATTTATCTTTCGGTGGGGGTGTTTTTTGAACCGTGGAATTACATAGGGAACACTGTAAATCAAAGATGACTATACTAGGCAAGTGACGTTAGGGAAAAATATTCTTGCTTTAAAATGGGATAACCCGTGCGACAAAAGAAAGAAGGTATAGAACACGCGTTTTACTTACAAGAGAGGTAACACAGCCGGGCTGTAAAAACGCAAAAAAAAAAAACTGGATGCATGGTTTGCAAAAATATAAACATAATCTATGGCATCGAACAATAGCAGATAATTATATTTCGCTTCATTTCTTTCGCAGTGGCTTCTTATCATCATATTTTCCACTTTATGGACAATGATATAAACAAGAATGGTTTAGGATCCCTTTTTGATTGAGCATGCTTTGCTATCTGGCATCTGGACTAAATATTTTGCTTAGAAATCTTTTTTTTTTAATCCCTGGCTGCCGCGGCTTTTTGTGCGCAGTATGCTTCAAATTTTGAAATTGGGGTACACAAAATACAGTGGCAAGCTTTGGGCTTTGTCATGTTGCAACTGTACAGCATTTCCTAATTTCCTTTTCCTTCCTTTGAACAGGAAGCAATAAATATCTTAGTCTGATTTGATTTATACCTAAGTAAGCAGGATTCCATTCAACAACGTGCAGTGCGGCGACTAGGTTGCTTGCCCTTATTTCTTCGTGTGCCGAAAGTTGTATTAATCTTCCCCGCACTAATTCTCGCCGCAACTCCAACTTTAGTATTTCTATGGTTACACCGGGATCTATTCCTATTTTTTTCACTCGAAGCTTCCTTATGTGTTTGCCTCTTATATGTAGGCTAATCTTACATGACTAGTTTCGGTTTATCATACTCATGGGCAGAAGTGTTCTCACAATTTGCTGTTACTACGACCACTGAGTTTCTGCCAGTCAGTAGGGTAAATATACTGTAAAAATAGTGATGCGAGATTTTATGATAAATACGAGAGAAGACTATAGGCGATTCTCTAATGGAAAAGATCAGAATACATGGTCAGAGTAACCATGGGAATACCAAAGTTTGATTTGCAGAGATGAATAGTGCGCCGGACAATAATTACGACCACCTGCACGC
Organism: Haemaphysalis longicornis; assembly: GCA_013339765.2. Classification (NCBI taxonomy): domain Eukaryota; kingdom Metazoa; phylum Arthropoda; class Arachnida; order Ixodida; family Ixodidae; genus Haemaphysalis; species Haemaphysalis longicornis. Next base: position 96,252,301 of record CM023453.1, on the reverse strand, counting down.
AGAGGAATACCATACAAATAACTCAATATGCGAAAAACACAAAGGCAAACTAACGTAGCCAATCGGATTGACCAAGAGGCCCCAGCCAAGTAATATAACCTATGGTAAGGTGTTTTTACAAGTGAGGAGCATCGCGTACAGAATGGAGCATGATTAGACTAGATAATCTAAATGGAGGCGAAGACTATTTTACAGCACAAAAATAATATCCCAGGCGGTAAGTTACACGGCACCGAAATCTGAGGCTTCATATTATATTTGCATTTTAACTGGTTAGATACCCAAAACTGATGTTGAGCTTGCTTTCGAAGGTAGAAAAGACCAAAAACATTTGTAATATATCGAAGAAAAAATGGGAATTTTGGAGCCCGCGTGATTTCGGAAGCGTGGAGACCGAGTGACGAAACCAAACAGCGGAATGGTCGAGGTAGAGAAACCAAACTAATGTTCGTCAAATGTCGACCTACAGCATCCAAAGCCTGAACCGTTGTTCACGATGGATGAGGGACGAAACGTAGGTAAGGTAAAGGTTAACGTAGTGAAAGGTTCCAATGCCGAAGGTGGAGTTTTGTCATTTTAGTCCGTATGGGGAGCGTTAGAAGCCACGTAGATGGCGCAGTAAAAGCGGAAATCCGTTTGAGGCTGCATTTTGGGCTACCAGTATTAAGAGGCAAGGGAAAGGTTTTAAGTAGTGTAACTTAGATCTTCGTCGGAACACGAACAAAATACCGTTCATATCCTAAGGCTGTTTTAAGAATGCTGCAGGGCTCAAACGTTAACACTCGCCTTGATAAGTGCCGCGATATTTTAAACTGAAATGAAGAGGAATGTAAATCAGCTTAAAATGGTAGTCTATCCAGCCTTCTCTTTATTGTACAGGATTTTCTACACAGGCATTTTTTAACCGAAAAAGCGACACATAACACCTGCAGCAAGCTAAACCGCAGCTTTGATTAAGGAAATATTTTTGTAATACGACAAAACATCGCCATCTCCCTGGAAATAAATTACCCAATAGATAATGATGCGTTTGCATTTCTATACTATCAATACCGTTTTATTCAGTACACTCCACTCAGTGTTGAAGCAATTAGAAAGGGGGATGTAGATTCGACGTGCATTAAGCTCTGAAAAATATGTTCACCGAATATTTGGGACTGGTTACCTCTAATATGGAGAGTGGAAAGTTGCCTTTCAAGAACAGCCTCTCACATTGGTATTTTCTCTCATCTAAATCTTTTGTTGCTTGTGTATGGTTTGTATTTGAGAGCTAAAGCAAAAAAAAAATTAGCACGATTATAAGACCTTATTTCTCACACAATTCAATGACTCGCAGAGAATACCTTAGTGGCTTTGCCGAGCAACGTTAACAGCAGAAGTTAGCCATTTCTATTATCCGGTCCAAACTAGCGCTGCAAGCAGGAAGCGCGCTCTTGTTTATAAACAAAGATATACTGGGAGGCCTATAAAACACCGTCATCTGCAGTATTAATACAACTTTCAAAAGTCTGGGCTTCCTATAGCCGATCAATAAGCAGCTTTTTGTCTGGGGCACATTTTTTTCTTTGACCAAAATTGTAACCATTTCGGATTCTGACTCTAATTCTATTACTTCAATCCAAACCTTAGCACCCTCCAAAAAAACGCATGTTATCTCTTTTGTTTACTCTAAAAGTTGACAAGGGAATACAGGAGCCTGAAAAAAGCACGGTCTGAACAATCGAGAGCTGTACTGCAGTGGGCGCGTACTCGCATCTAATGAAGAGTGGGCAGCCTGTATACACGATTAATGCTTGCAGGCAACGAAACTTTGTGGAGCTGAAATCTGCGAGCAAAACCTGGCTACGCCTTAAAACTCTTCCAATAAACATCGGTCAGACCGACAAGGCGTTCAATAAATCCAGGTAGAAGTTGTGCTGATAGATGAGAAACCGGAATCTATAAAACGCGAAAAACGTGGGCTGGAAGACCTTATAGCTCTACCTCAACAGCTCTACCTCTATAGCTCTACCTCTAACGTATGCTGCAGAGCACTGTCTTCAGATAGACCATCCCAGTTCAAGAGTGCTACTGTGTCATAAGGCCGCCTCTTGGGCAAGACAATTACTCGAAGGACGGATGACTATAACTGAATTAAAGGGGAAGAATGTGTTTAGACCTGGCAAGACCAAAGTAATCGTAAGTCTATGGCAAGACCCTTTGCCATATACAGCGGAATAAAAAAAATTGGGCCCATCTCCCCGCGAGGCGGACTCGAGTAAATGCGTCGCATAGGGGGGGGGGTGTATTGCGTTAACGTTTAGTGTTTGGGGAGTTGGTAGTAGTGAATGCGTGGTATCAGCAGCTTCTTGACGTAGTTTGAATGAGTCAAGAATATAAGGCGCGTTCGTAGCCTCCCAGTCTGTGTCGGCTTTGTGGCGCAGTGGGTAGTGCACCATGTACATTGCGTTCCGCCCGCAGGGTCGAGGGATCGAAACCAGGCGCCGGATAGTATTTTTTTATATAGTGTAGGGGGAGGGGTGCGGAAAAAAACGGTGCGGACTACTGCTAGTGCGGACTGATAAGAGCTGCTTGCAAATATTCATCGCTGTTGATTCTTGTAATATATGTACGTATACTATTTATTGCGTTCGTTAGCGAGTAGATCAAGCCTTCAACACAGTAAACATGGCATAATTGTTCGGGTTGAGAGTCAGTTCGTTGTGATAACGACGGGTACGATAGAAATTCGGAGCACAAAAGCTTTGGATAATCTGTACTTTGGATAATCTGTTCCAGTACTTTGGATAATCTGGACAACGTTGTCGTGGGTGCCATCCCGGTGGAATATTACAAACCCTCTCATTGCATTTGCATGTGAATAAAGAACGCACGTGGCGGATATGCACCTTCCTGCACGCAGCCATAACGAAAGCCAATTTTTGAAGAAGGGAATGTATGCTAAACAGCCTGAAGAAAATATTCACACGATCTTTGTGAGCCTCCCAAACATCCCTAAACATACTAATAGGATGTTTTTGATGGTACAGAAAAATTGTTGCATTGGGCACAAAAAAAAACACATTAATATTACACGAGTCAACAGCGACAAAACAAATAGACGGCAGGCAGTTTATTTCCTGCTGTGCGATGCCTGTGTAGGTGCCAGCGGCGTTGTATGTAGCATGAGACTGTTGGGTTTTCATAAGAGGATCTAAAAAATACTGTAGGGAAGCCTACGCATTTCGAATACTTATCCAGGAGCTCTCAGCCCTGAATCTCGCAAATAAGCTAGAAAAGACGAATTAAACGCGTGCCACAGGTACACGAAAAATGATATTATGTGCTTAATGCCTTAGGTGTTAATTCCATTAATTTGCTGATACACGCTAAAATCTAATGCCATTCGCTCTAATTTCATTTTTGTTTTAAGGAGTTTTGCACACGTCATTCGCCATCACGAACGCCTTAAATCTGCTTACTCTTGAACCCTACCCAAATGAAAACTCTCAGCACCAGGGTGTTGACGTGGAAAAGTAGCCGAAGCAAGCCGATTTATTCTGCCGTGTTGGCAAAGTGCGCTTCGTTTGTGACCGCGCGTTTTTCGCTCAGTTCTGTATGTAACCCGCAAAGTCGCAACGGGCAGATAAAGCAGTGGGCCGGGCGCATTGGACGAGCGCCAAAGAGTTCGTGTTAATTCAGATTTGGAAAGAGCGAATCAGCGATTTGCGCGGCCTGAAACGTAACCGGAAAGTGTACGCCGAAATGACCGCCGTGCTCGCAGAATTTGACGTAATCAAATCTAGAGCCCAAGTGCACACCAAGCTTGAAAACCTCGTCAACAAGTACCGGTAAGTTCTTTTTATAAGCGTTTTAAAGTTAAACGATACTGAGTGCGTTGCTTTGAAGTTAACGTAGCGATGAATGGGTCATGATAATTATGCCAGATTCCTCGACAGCTGATGCTTACCGTGTTCGCGAAGCTTTAGCTTTGAGCATCAGGTGAAATGACAAGCCGGATCGCGTCAGCGTAGCTTTAAATTGCGCTAGAATCCGCGCTACCCGGCCAGGGTAAACGATAAGTTTCGCCTAGCGTGTCTTAAAGGAGTACGGACACTAAGTTTCTCGCTTTCAGTTTTTATGCTGTAAAGAAATACCTATTGGCCCAGTAATTACGAAAATCGAACAGAAAGCCATCAGCCGCCAAATAGAATTAATTATAGCACGTTTATTGCGACCAGTTTCAAATTCGGTCGCCGCGCTGGAAGATGGCCGTTCGAAGGCCACCCTGAAAGCGGGCCAGTCTTACGTCACGGTCTCACCCGTGACGTCAGAGACGTTCGCCGCATCGTCTCTACGATTGCACATGGTCCGCAGTCGCCCGCACAGTCGACATGTCGTCTGAATCGTTACACTCGGATGAGTCGCTGCCACCCGACAGACAGACAGACAGACAGACAGAACAACTTTATTTGGCCAACCGATTAGGCCGGCGATGTCATCGCCGTCGTCCGTTTTTTAGTATCACTGCGGCTGGAACGGGCGCAGACCGTGATAGCAACAGCTTGTCGACGCTCTTCTAATCCGTCTGATCGCGTAAAAGAAGCTCCACATGAGAGAAAGTATATGTTAGTGTGGTCAAAAATTGTGCCAGGGGTTGTTATCAGCGCTGAATTTAAAAGCGGCGTTCAGATATTTGCCACGATGGTAAGCTTACGCTGGCCCGCAGCGGAGGTTCGGCGCTCCGACCCAGCACTGCCGGCACCGCGGTGCGGCGAGCGGCCGAAAGATGACGCCACCTGCGCGCTAGAATCAAAACAGGCCACGGCAGATGTCTTAGTCACCGATCGCTGAGGGATGGCATGGTCATTCGCAGTTGTACAGATACCGGCGATCAAATATTCGCCACGATACTAAGCCTAAAGTTCCCAACACCCAAGCTGACTCGAGCAATGCCGAGCCCGCTGGCTTGGGCGACCGTCCTTGCGGCTGCCGTCGCGCACGAACTCAGTCCACGTTTAGCGCTGCATGTCGTCGCGTGGAAAATAATGCATCTTGGCGTCGTCATCGATTTGTTCGGACAGGCTTCCACGAGCAGTACTTCGCATTCCGCGAGCTTGCCATAGCACAACTTGGGCGAGCTCGGCGATACGCACCGCCGCGTCGCCGCGGTGCGCGTTGACATCGCACACCTTGCGGTTCAGGCACCGCGCAGTTTTTGGTACCAGTGCGAGGGAACACCATGCGCCAGCGACGAACTGAAGAGCAAAGACGTTGAACACGCAAAGTGCGCAAAGTGTGCAAGCATTTCTCACACAGCTACACCCATGTCTCCTGCCCAAACAAATGCCACTGACAGCAGCAGGGCAGGATATCGTTTCCGGTCTCAAAAACGACTATACGACGCCACTATGAACCGGGTAGACACGCCGGCCAATGTTTCGTCACACCGCAAGCGATTTTGCTAGTGCTGCCGATTTGTGGAAGCTCATGGCCGGGACAGTCAAAATCGATTTTTGATATGATTCTTGCCTTGCATCGGTGCAAAAATTTCTGTGAGGCATCTGTAAAAAATAGTGAAGCCAATTATACCATTTTTAGGCGTCAAAATTGAACCAAAGAACCATCCATTTCTCACGCTGTATTTGAAACGACCGCCGTCGTTGTGCACGTCCTACACAATTGTTGACACATCTGGGCTTGATAGCGTTCGAGGCTGCCTTCAGCAAGCGCACGAGACGTTCGTTTCTTTCTTAAACAGTGTAGTGACGTGCTTTGAAGGCAACTATTGCTAGCGTTACCAGCCACCGCGATCGCACTTCTGATGGAGGCGAAAACGAAAAACGCCTGTGTGTACGAGATTTCGCCGCACGTTAAAGATCCCCAAGTGATCAAAATTATTCCTCCACTACGACGCGCTTGATGGCTTGCGTTGCGTGGTGCGTTACAGCCTACAATCAAACAATCAATCTATTGCTAGCGTTTCATGACGACTGTTCCTTCATAAAATGCTGGTCATAGCACCAGACAATCTACTTTCTGACGGAAGTACGTGCTGGATATGCACACAAGCAAGCCTAGCTCGCACTATGATCAGGTTGTGTCCCACGCCAAATAGTGATGCAGACTGGAACACTGGTGGAGAATGGCAACTGGCCTGCGGTTTCATCATTAAGTCTTTTTGTTGCCTCTCCATACGAAATATTACTAGTGGGTTTTCTTGTTTACTGCAAAATAGACAAAAACAGGGCAACATGGTCTTCTGGTAATAAATAACCACACTACTGGGCAGTGGACGAACTTTTGGACCTGTTACCAGCGAACGACCCTACCCGGGTTGTGGAAAGCAACAAGACCGTCGAAGAGGTAAACCGGAAATTTTATGCCGGCATAACTTCCACAGCCAGAAACATTGTACAGCAAGTGCCTGATTACTAATAATTGTGATTGCATAACTGTTCATTTAATGTGTGTATGAGGGGTAGGATTTTTGAAGTGTAGTCATAAGTAGAGATGAGCAGTTGATCAATTAACATTTTGATTAATCCATGAATGCTTTAGTTGCAAGTATTTTATCCGGTTGATCGGCTGAAGTTATATGAGCAGAATGACCCAAACGTGCCATGCTAATATTCTACGGAAGCATGTCGACGATCACAATTATGTTCAAATAACCTGTCTTAAGTCACGACAGAAAACGATGCAAGCATGATCCCAGATTATAGTGATTAAAACCATAAGGTGATAACCAGCACAGACTGAAAAAATGAGTAATCCCAAAACAACTATACACGGTAAAAAAACTGAGCGGGCGCTCAACACGCTTTAGCATTGCATAAACTAACTCGGTGTAAGTAAGCCACAAATACTTGGCGCCCCCGGCAATTAGGGTGAGTGCATATGAACCTGAATCAATAAACAGCGGGAACGATGATGGATTAATCGATCGAAGCCTGCCTATTAATTGGGGTATTTTTAATCTGTCTATGCCTAGCCCTACTCACAACCAGTAAGTTCTTTGGAATTACGCAGCTCACGCAGTAAGTTCTTTGGAATTTGGGTTTACGCAGCTCGTCACCCGTATGGAACGCGGATCCCCCCGCGCCTATTGTTGCAGATTTTCAAGATTGGGTCTTTGACGACGACCCGGCTGAGCCTGCAGAGAGCGAGCTGGAAACATCAAGTGCATCATGCGTGCCAGCGACAGTGCCTATAAACCCCACCAGTGAACAAGGTCTGGCGTGCTCACCGGTGGCGGTGGCCAGCACGAGCCAGTCAGCTGCACACCAGCGTGCCCACCAAATAGGCTGGCTGCTGAGGGGAAGAAAACGAAGAGGATCTCAAAACGGGGCAGCTTGCTTGACGACATTCTGCAAGAGCAGAGGGCCCTCCATGTAACCTTTGAAGATGCTCGCACGGAAGAGCTCAGCCGCAACCAAGACTTCATTTGTGGCTGCATTGTGTAGTTTACCCAAAAACATTTGTACGAAAGTGTGTGTGCGTGTGCGTGTGTGCTTGTGTGTGCGTGTGAGTGTGTGCGCGCGCGTGCGCACTACTGTTTCGTTTTTATCCTGCACTTGACATATTGAGCTGAACCTACTTGTGGTACAAGCTGTGCAGTTGGAATCTTTTTCGTCGTTAGTGCAATACCAAGTGCTTATGTACCATTGTGATAATAACGTCTTTTCTCTATTCACCCCTCGTGGCTGCAGCCCTTATGTCAAGAGTTTGCGGCTTTGTGGTACGAATCACGTATTTTGAATTGTCTTTCTTGCCTTGCGGCTTTGTGATACGAGTCATGTATTTTGATATGAGTCTGCCACAGTTGCAATACCGGGAAGTTATGTCGCCTTCTGATATGAATCATTGCCATCACTCCTCTGTTTTACACTCTGCAATAAGAACCAGTTGTTTTGCGGAGGATTTTGAGCTGCATTTCGGTTTCCCAGAAGTACAAATTAGTGATTTCATTTGCCTAAGCTTGTGCCCGGCGAGTCATGTTGTAGTGGGCTGTTGAAACATAGGCAACTTGTGGTCTTCTGATGTGGGCTCCAACCTTGCGGTATGGTACTGTCGTGGTTGGACAAGTTTATGATATGATGCATGTCGCATTTTGTATAGGTTCTTTTCCTTTATACTTCAGTAAAACATGTTGTAAGCCCTCGTGATATACCGCACACAATTTGTACCTCTTTACCCTTTCTTTGCATGTGGTCCACTCATGTTTTGCTTGCCTACCAAACCCCACCTGTCATTGGACTGGGCAGCAAATACATTGAACCGAACAAACACCTAGTCTTGAAACTTTTATAGACATGTTTTGGATACCACACTTGTTCAAACAAATAGAAGAGCACGAATGATATTTGCTTATTTGGCACCCGCAATGTCGATGAGGTACCCGGTGAGGCAACACACCAATCATTACATGACAGAAAACAAATACTGTACAATCGCAGCAGACAGTAGCATGTCTACTCAATACACCACCACTGCACATAAGCTCAATGAAGACAGTCAAGTGAACAAAGCACGAAAATACGCCTGCAAGGCATTCTTCACACAGTACCTAAATAATTATTATCTAATTAATAAACATCAGGAAAAAAGACACGCTGCAACGGCTCAGTGTTGTGCAGCTTAGTCCAAGAACATGGGTTCGATTCCTGGCGCGGTGGCTGCTTTTCTGATGGAGGCAAAAAACACCCCCATGTGTTCGAGATTTCGGCGCACGTAAAGATTCCTAGATGGTGGAAATTTATCCAGATCCCTCCACTACAGCACACCTCATCGCCTGTGAGCGGCGCCGCAATAAAACCCATAATCAATCTGGAAAGGAAGTTCACAAGTGCCACAAAGACCATGAAAACGAACAAGACAAATGGGGGGCAGAAACTGTAACACAATAAAATATACTACAAATAGGCTTTTTGAAAAACATGCAACACTTGAAGATAGAAATAACAAACGTGTAAAATGCAATATACTACAAATAGGCTTTTTGTAAAACACATAACACTTGAAGATAGAAATAAAAAAACACGTAAAATTCAATACACACGTACTATACAATACAAAACTGAGTGTTGTTTGTTTTGGACGGAACTTCAAAATCTCTAACCACTTGTTTAAATAAGTAGTTTGACCAGTGCAGCACGCACTTTCTTGCCATTGCCTCTCTTGCATCAGTGTGCGGGCTGGCTGCCTGTACATACGCGTTGTGCAATTCCTCAAAAGTGTTAATAACAACAAAGAAGCGGGTGCAGGGGCCAAAGCGCAGAGCGGAAGCCAACGGAGCATCTTCGGCAACTTATAATCCACGCTCGCGGGTCTGGCCTTCTGTACTCAGCTGCTCTGGCGCTGCCCCACTTACCCTCGCTGATAACCCGGGTACTACCCTGAGCAGCCGCTCTGTGCCTGGCTGGTACCTGCTTTTTTGTTATTGTTAACACTTTTGAGGACTTTAATGGCGACTCCTTCTTCACATCATGAGTCAACGCCATCCCTGAAGTCCTCGCAGTTTATTCTTGAGGACACAGCATGCTTCAATTACTAGCAAAGAAGTGTCAAGCTCACACTTCATTCGCTTCATCATGAAGCAAAATTTCGCCTTGAGGCGCCCAAACGCGTTCTAAACTATCCTTCTCGTTTTTGACGGGTTATTTTTAAAGCTGCTACAGGCGTTCCTGGGGAAGCACTTGAATGTGATTTGTGCAGGTTCTCGAAGAGGGGAAAATCCTGATCGCACAGGATGACCGTGGCACTAGCATTCCCTTAATCTCAGCTGTTGGTCCTCGACATTCCTGGCTCTTCACGAACTTGCGGACCTTCGACCGCCCGTACACGTATGCATCATTGCAGCATCCGGGCGATCCGATGTTCGTGTACGGAAACCGGTACCTGTGGTCCACCAACCCCAGCAGGATAATGCTGTCCCTGCATGAGAACGGAGATATGTAAATCATTCATGCGCATGAAAGTTTCTATTGTTTTTCTAAATATGAACGAACAGCTGCAAGCATTTCTATTACTTGAAAAACATAAACACTTTCACCAACAAGCCATGCTTGAGAATAGAAGTATAAATTTATAGCCGTAATTAGGAGAGAAGCTTTACCTACCATCCTTTATGGTTATATTATTCCGTGGCGTCTTCTTGCGTTGGTGACACGGCGAAGTGGCACCCCGCCCAGAGCTCCAATGCCTTGTGGGAACCCAGTCACTGCTGCGAACTCCCTCATGTGCTGGGGCATGTTGGAGGGCGAGAGAGCCTTCACCCGCTCGTCTTCAAAATTGTCCAAAACGGTGACTCAGAGCTCTTTTTAAAATCATGTTCACCGTGGACCATCCCAACGCGTGCACCTCCGCGACGGTTCCTACTTCCGCGGTGGAGCAGAGTCGATAAACGCCAACGGCCACTCCCTTCTCGACGGACACCGCTTCAGTCATCTCGGTGCCCTGACGAGTGAGGTCGGCGCAGCATGCATCCACGATATAGGGGGAAACTAGCCGGCGTCACCCTAAGCAATGCTTAAAATGGGCTTCACCCAAGTGAGGCAGTGCCTCCTCAAACCACCGCTCGTTCCGCGTGAAGCGCCAACGCGACCTCTCTACCGTCCCCAGTGAGTGCGCGGCCACAGCGGTCATCACGAAAGAACTGGCGAGCAAGAGTTGTTCGATGCTTTGCACACGCCGTTTGGCGGCTTCACCACGTTGTTGAAAGCGTCGTTCCTCAGCCTGATGACGCACGCGCAAGCATAGAAGTGCAGCTACAAGCTGCGCGCCGGAAACGTCAGCAGACGACCTTCTCGATGCCACCGGCCGACTATACACGGCGCAATTTTTGCGCATTTTCTTCCTTTTTCTGTATACCGCCCAGCGCGAAAATCAGATCACGACAACGATCAGAGAAAGACGAAGAACGGTAAACTTTATGTGAAAAACCTTGTGGAAACAACCACGCTGGAATTGGCTATTGATGGCAAGGCGACGGCAGCAACGGATGTCGTCAGCAGAAGCGGCTCACGCCATTCGTTAAAAAGCTATTTTCTCACAGCGTTTCTTTCGCAGAAAAACATTTTTAACCCTTCTAGAACGTTTTTCCTTTACATAAAAAAACTTCTAAAATATGAGTGCATTTCTATTTTTGGTCATAACCACCATCATGCCTAACACATTTATTCCCTTGGCGTTTTGGAGTGTAGCACTGACCACCCAAATAATGTCATTCTATGTTTTAGGATTTTAAGCACTTAATGACATGTTCGTGTACGTGTGGCAGGGGTAGTTCTGAAGAAAGTAGTTCTCTTTCTCCTCGTCTACTGCAGACTTGTGGGGGATACAGGTTGAAATTATTGAGATGTGTTCGAAGCTGGCAAAAATAGGTCGATTACCGGAAATACGCCTTTTAATGCACCGAAGCATCAAAGCGGGTTGTTTCTAGCTCAGGCACTGCTGCCCCTCACCAGCGGAGGGTAGCAGACGACAGTGGTGCTAGTCCCTAAGCCGACGTAAGAGCCCGGGGCGCCACTCAAACATCTCACCGCCAATAGTTAGTTTGGAAAAAAGATAAATTAACTCTATGAAAAGTATAACGAGAGAAAATCAAGTTTATACCCCTTGATTGCACCCTACCCTCTGTGACCCCTCTTCACCTGAAGAGACAAGACCAGAGCAGACAAAACATGACAGGACAAGCCGCGACCACTTTTCCGTGGGTTCCCCGACTAAAACCAGATTAAGGGGGGAGTGGCTAGGGGGGGGGGGGCGGCTGCACCCCCTGGCACCGAGCTATCAGGAGCAATCAGGACCATTAAAAAATTTTCTTATTGTGCTTGATAGACGCATCCAACCGCCCTTCACACCGACCCTGGCTAACCGGTGACAACGTGGAAGAGCGGGAAGGGCGCACGTTATTATCGACAAACTTCGATTGCATTTCAATTTTGTTTCTTTATTCCTGTTCCCCTTTATTTTTTCAGACGTTTCTGAGAAACCTTCCAGGTCGAAATGGTGTGGACCCAGCTTGATTGAGCACCAAAATGCAGCTAAGGCTCCGTGCAGCTTGGTACCTGTCTTTTTCGGTACATGGCATCTTGGTACACTCTTTTTGGTAGAAAAACCTCCTCAAGCACGCGGACGTTTCGGCGCCCGCCCGTTTCGGCCCCAGGACCGCTTCAAATAGGCTAATAATGAAGACATTGCTGAACAACATTGTTAACTAATTAATTGTGAGGGGACTTAAATATAGCGATTCACAACTTAAGCACTGACATACAGGCTCAGAAATCACTGCGCCCTGTTTCTGCCAGAAATTCAGTACATGGCGCTTGACAATGAAGTTCATTGTGATGGTGACCTGGTCCAGTGAATAAGTGCAATCGCATAATGGTGATATTGACTCAAGATTTCTCGCTGAAGCGGTACAGTGTTTTTTTAAATTTAAGTACCCTAAGGCCCGTCAGGGCATTTACATAGGGGGTATGTGGCTATACAACCAAAATTGCAGGTATAAAAAAAGGACAATGTGCAGACACAACATTTGTACATGCAATAATGGGCAAGTAAGAGGGAAAAAAGCAGTAACAAGGCGAACAACACAGTAACGACCCCAATTTTTTCGGATAGAACCATCTCATAAAAAATATAGAAGAAATTATGCACAACACTTTCCGCGTGAGGTATCTGTAGTACAGCGGCTTCAAAAAAAGATGGATTATCACAGATACAATACTGCCTGGTAATTGGTTACCAATCGTTTATTGACAGGCAAGGGGGCGATGACTTGAATTTTTCTGTACGGGAAAAAAATTTGGAGATACCTTTTGCGAATTGTCGGTCCGTAAGAAAATGTGATGTGCTGGAAAAATATGTCCGAGGGAAAATGCGAGTGGTTTATTATAGTGAACGGAAATTAACCAGACGAAACAATTTGCGCGGAGTTCGAGAATAGGTAGATTAATAGAAATTTTGAAAGAGGAAAGTTTATCTGTGCCACCGCAGTGTTGTAGCTTTCGAGGCAAAATCGCCTTGCAAACTGGGTCGGCATTTGATGCGCCCACTTGCCCCCTTTTATACCTACTCGCAGCAAATAACTTAGAGCCACAAAGGTTTGTATCCTTCAGACAGCTGACAACAATGCCCTAGATGTCTCGCCTAGTGATACCGTGTCTTTTTGGGAATAATACCAGGGCCGAAAAAAAAAGAACGCGGGGTGGCTATTCTTTAAAAAAATATGAGTGCTTCATCTTCTGCCCTGGAACATTTCTTTTCAAATCTGACCATCATTAAATCTGCTTTGGCTCCACCATCAAGAAGAAGCTGCATTTTGTTTATTGTGCCCGTCAAAAGAGACGCGGAGAGTCTTACATGACAGGTTTGTGTTATCGTAATAAATGTAAAGCTTTATAAAAAAGTGAAATAATTTTATATGTGTCTGGGTACATTTTACTGGCCCTATAGCACGGGACCAAGCGAGAATTGCACGAGACGAACGCTAGACGTCTATTTTTGCTCTAATTCACCTAGGTTACCGCGTGACGCTTGCGCCCAAAAAGGAGAAAAATCACGAAACATCTACAAAAAAAGGACGCACCTCATTTATTAGGCACGATGCAAGTTGATGTGCAATTCTGGAAACATTTTTATTGCCAATGCCAGGCAAGGGCTGCCGACACAGCTGTCGCATTCTTCCCCATGACCGAAATGCCTCAAAGCTCTCTTTTTGTCCGTAGCCGATTGATTTGCGCGGCACTTGCGTATTTTCGTACGCCGAAGTACAATTGCACCTGCAACAATGGCTCAGCGTATCGCTTCTAAACGTTCAAGGGTTGTGCAGGCCACTAGGGAAACCACTTGACTTGAAGCCTCGCCTCTGTGGTGTAGCCGCCAGGCTGACTGAGCCACAACCATTGCGGAACATCCACCTCCGCACAAATGAATTCACCAATGAATCTCCAGGCGCCACCCCTCTCGCCCCCCTCCCCCCCCCCCCACCCCCGTATAAACGCAGGAGCCGATAGGTAGCGCGTCCCATCGTGTCGCAAGCGGCTGCCTTCGAGTTCCGGAGAATGCAATGGGAAGGGCGCCTTGCGTGGTGCTTCTGAGCCGCCTCTCATTTACAGTCAGCAGGCGCTCTAACCGCCGCGTGCCTTCTCGTCTGCGCGGGAAACGTACAGGCTTGTGGGGCAGCCGTGGCGGCTAATCGCTCGGCAGTTGACTGTGAGGGAGAGCTGCCAGCGCCCATATTGACGCCGCGCATATGCAGGTGGAGAGCTGGAGGGGCGTCATTGAGATAGTGAAGGCGGAGGTTTTATAAGGACAACTTCGCCATAACGAAGGCTCTTGTGTGAGCATTTGAACTAGAGAGCTCCCAGTGAGACTTGAGGTCGCCATCGCTGATGCTACGTTTGGGGTGTATGAGATCCCTAATCAAGAAAGAGATTAAAAATGGCATCGGAAGTTAAAGGACCAGCTGTGTAACGGGAAATTACGAAACAAAAAGAGTCTCGGCCATTGTGGCTCTTGTCTGAGTACTTGAGGGGGACAGCTTCCGGTGATAGTAGGGGTCGCGATCAAAATTGCTAGGTTTGGGTAATTAATGAGCATGCTGAACGAAAGACCAAATAAATGTGGCTTCGGAAGTTGAGGGTAGAGCGGTGTACCGCGCAAATAGACAGATCCTGGCGCTGGAAAACGAAGAGGAGGAGGACTAAACGTGTCTCTAAAGGCAGTCGGCCCGGGGAAGAGTCCTGATTCCAAGACCCCTTGAGTCCGTCCGGCTTCTTGGGCTCTCTGCACAGCCAGAGCTAGTCGTCAGGGTCCGAGCTGGACAGGGCAATCTCCAAGTGCTCAGCGGAGGGGAAGGGAAGGGGGTTTTAGTGGGGGTTCTTATCACATGCCCCACATGATAAGGTAGACGGTGCCCGGAGCCTCGCAGAAGCGCATTGCGAGGAGTACAGGGTGGGGGCCAGAATGTGGGGTCTAGTGGGGTGGGGAAATGAGTTTTTTTGGATGCCTTGGAGGTGGCGCTCTTGTTCTTCAGTGAGGTGTGTGCGCAGGTTGATATAGTTTTCGTTCTTGGCGGTATAGCTGGGTGATTTTTTGGAACCACAAGAGGCCGCAGGACTGCCACTTCTCGCTGAACTCCTGGCTTGCCCGGTGGCCCAACTCTAAGGCACGCTGATGGGCAGCTTCATTGCCAGCCACGGCAGAGTGGGCTGGAGCCTAAATAATTCTTACGGGATGTAGAGGAGGATGATTCAGAATAATTTTACTGGCTGGTCATGATATGCAACTGCTGGAGAAAGTACTACATGCTTGTGGGCTGTCTGTGATGATTAGTTCTTCAGAGGTTTGTTCAATGGATAGGGAGATTGCTGCTTCCTCCGCCTGCAGAGAGTGGATGGTGGGAATTTATGCGCATGTAATGAGCTTTTCGGTAGTAGAAACAACAGGTGTCAGAGCTCTTCGCCCGGGATATGAAGCGGTGCCTCTATAGACTGTGGCAGAGTTTCGGCCGTGTTGATTAAGAATTGTGTTCGCTCGAGCTTCCCTACGAGCCTCGTGATGTGTCGGATGCACGTTACGTGGCAGTGGGGCCACATTAATCACCTTGCCAATATCTCGGGGAAGCTGAGTCGCATCGCCCGGCGGGTGTTGCAGCGGAGAGCGGAGTTGAGACAGCAGGGCTCTACCGGTAGGGTACAGTTGAGATGTAACAGTTGGCTCAAATGGTGGGCATCGAATAGCTTATCTAAGTATTGTGGACTCACAGCTGCAAGAGTTTCAGCGTTAAGGTGGTAAGAGATAGTCCTAAGGCTACTTCGTGCGCCTTGCGTATCAGGGCTTCCACATTGTCCTTTTCGGTCTTCCAGAGTATTTCGTGGGGGGGGAGTATTGACCCTAGATACGACGAATGGTTGAACCAGCCTGAGTACATCCTCCTCTCGCATACCCCTCGTCTTGGTAGTACTCCTCCGGATCAAGTGGGAAACTTGCTCGTGGTGTTCTTAAGTCTGTTGAGCAGCTAGATGTTCGAGGGATCTGCTTAGAAAAGCATGCCCATCATTCTGACTTGTGGAGTCGGAACGAGTACATGGCCATCAACATGCAGGGAGATGGTTGGTGACCCAGGAGAGTTTCTTCCTTGATAAAACGATTAGCAAGTCCGATTTCTGCGGCGGGCATTCTAGGCCACACTGACATGCGTATTGAATGACTATGTCCACCGCCTGTTGTAGATTGTTCTCCATGTCCCTTATAGGCCAGCCATGTGACAATACCGTCCGCATGTAGTCCATGGCGTATGCCTTGAAAAGCACTCATGACCGTTGGGAGACCAATGAGGGCTATGGTAATTAGCAAGGGGGACCGCACGGCACACTGGGGTGTGCCCTTCTTTCCTAGGGAAACCGAATCTCATTTCAGGTCAGCCATCTTGAGAATAGCTTTTAGGCCGTCAAAGAATTCTCGAACGTAGGTGCAGGTACGTTTCCCGCAGTTTAGGCCGTTTAGCTGTTTGAGTATAGCTGTGTGGCTCACAATATCAAATGCGTCTTTTATATCTGGGGTATGGCTTTTGGGGATTCCCGGGAGGCTTAAGGTGTGACCTCATCATTAAAATTTAAAGAAGGATGTAACGGGTACACAGGTAACTGCGAAATCCACACCTGGTATGAGGAAACATGTGCTCTTCAGTATAGTTCTGTAGCCTTTTGTGGATGGTGTGGTTCAATAGCTTCCCCAAACAAGAGGCTAGGGCAATGGGGCGTAGACTTTCTGGGATCGGTGGCATTCCAGGCTTTGGAATAAGGCGGACGTGAGCAATCTTCCAGACTAGTCCTCGACATAGTCGACCTGAACTCCACACCATGTTCAGGTAGGCCAACAGGTCAGTATTAGACTCGTTATGTAAGTTTACCTGAAGCTTATTTTGTTATGCCGTCCCCTTCTGGAGCCGTGTTGCTCCTGATGATGTGAAGGGCCGCTCTGACTTCGTGGATATAAACGTCTTCATCAAAATTAACGCTTGGCTGCCCTCTGTATGGAGGTTGGGGTTTTTTGGATAGACGAGAACATATTTATTTTGGACGTACTTTGCGAGGTCAGCGGAATCCCATGGGTGGGTGTGAATTACCTTTCGCATGGTGTGATTCGATTCTCTCTTGCTTTGGGAAGGGTTGGATGCATATCGTAGCAGTCTCCAGGTATTTGATGTAGTTAGTGTGCTCTGTAGACTGTCACAAAAGATAACCAACTTTTTTTTGCATAGTCAAGCCGCGTAGCGGGCTTCTTGCTCCGTCAGGAGATCTATCCTATTTTTCAGGCGATGATTAAAGCGCTGGCGTTTCCATCAATTGATTAGGCTCCTTCTTGCTTTCCATAAGTGTAAAAAGTGTGGATCTACACAGTGGACCATCGTGGTAAGGCGAATATTGTTGGTAATGCGAGAGGAAGTTTGGGTGGTCCACTCTTTTAGCGTGAGGGACTGGTTAACTGCAGCATCAAGTCGGACTTGCTCCCTTTGTTTACGAAATTCCGGCCAGTCCGTCAGCTTGGCTGTACCAGATGTGCCAGCGTATATATTTCCAAGTATTTTGGTGGCAAGGATTGAGTGGTCGCTTCCAAGGGTGTCCCCTGTGTGAGACCACATAGCCTTGACAGTCTCTGTGGTAATCAAGACATCCAGGGACGTGTCTTTGCAGACACTATTGCCCAAACGCGCGGGAGCTTGTGGGTCCGATAACAGAATGAAATTTTGCACTTGGAGGATAGAGCACAAGGTGGTCGCTCTGTTGTTTGTGTCGCTGTATCTCCATAAGAAGTGTGCCCCGTTAAAATCTCTCATTGTAACAAGTGGATGAGAGGATTCAATGCGCTTTGCTTGTCTGATAACATGAGATAGATTACTTTCTTGGCCTCCCGTGCCGCAATATACGTTTAACACATATACAATGTGTGCCACTTCCCGGTACAATTTTAGTGAGTATTCTAATCTTCTCCGATTGCTGTAGTGGATGCTGTATGGCTGCAAGTCGTTTGCGTATTAGCGTGGAGAGAGAGCTCGTGGGTCCATCGCCATAGCTGACGAAGCTAGGAAGTTTTGCTGGAGATTTCGTTTCCCTAAGTGTAATGATATCTGGAGAATCCTCAGAGGTGGCAATGTACTGAGCTCCTACTGTTCTATTGCCATATTGTAAGCTTTGATTCTTGGTGAGAGGTGCGCCTATTCTTGGGAAGTGCCATCTTAAGAGGTGGCTTTGTCTGTGAGGGTTGCTGGCCTGCTCGGCTACAGTGACAAAGAGTTAATTCCTGCCCCAGTGCTTGTAATTTATCTAACCGTTGTGTGGTTTGTTTTGACAAGACCATCATTTGCTTTACAATTTTGGGCGGTTTCGGTATTCTCTTGTGTCAGCGGGAATTCTGTCGTATTGGGGGGTTGGCAAGTTGAACTGGAAGGGGGTATTTGTGGGGGCTCTAGTGTGGTGGGTTCAGCTTTTTTGCGTTTTTCTGGCGTAGGGTTTATCCCTTGCCTCATATCTGCCTTGAGTGCGATCAGCTCATTATGGAGTTGTCGGTTTTCCTCCCGTTGCTGTTTTATCTCGGCAAGAAGCTGAGCGTTTAGTCGTTTTAGCTCCGCCAGCTCGTCACGTTTGGGGATTTGGGGAGGAGAAGGGGGGTCTGAGCACGTGGAGAGAGAATCTGAGCCCAGATCACCTGTTTAGCCGTGGCGTCCTCAGCAGATCTCCGCTAGGCAGTGGGTGTTCTCCCTCGGAACTTGGACCTGGATGGGGTCTTGCTTCAATGCCTGAAGGGCCCCTGGATCTGGAGCGGAATCTTGACTTTCGGCTTGTGCGGCGACCGTTGGGGACCTCGCGTTGCTTTTTCTCTAACTTACTGGTAGAACAAAGCGTTTCGGGCACTCCCTGTGGCTAGCTGTGATGTTTTCTCCGCTGTACAGTGCACACTTGGGCTGACAGTGGTGCGGAACGTCCATTTGTCTCAGCAGGCCACACCACTTGGAGTGGGCGACAGTGACAGCGTTAGGCTTCGCTCAAACATCGCCTCTGTGAGCTGTTGAATGGAGCAAGTGGCAGAAGGCGTGGTCCCACTTGTACAGGTAACACCTGGTCTCAATTCCTCGGATGTACACGAAAAAAGGGACCTTCTTCCCAGGAAATGTGATCAGCATTGTACCCGTCTCAACCCAGCCGTTGTTGCTCGAGCGATTTGTGTACGCTCTGATGATAGAATAAAGGAGAGTTAGATGGAGTTCCAGACACTTAATTAAGGGATGTCCACGCACTTGGATCTAGAGTCTCACTCCAGTTTCGAAGTTTTTTACTACTTATTTACTTAGATTACTTAATTTTAATACTTGTGTTCAGATACAACACTTCCATTAATCATCTCAAAAACATCTCGATTTGGTCAATTCGGACACCATCACTGCAACCTTAAACACCATCTCCATGCTGAGCCCTTTGCTAAACCAGCCGGAGCGGGGCGATTGCGTTCATGATAGATGCCAAAGTTCCGGGAACACACTTTACTCGTTGCTGCTGTACATGCGTCTTGTAGTATTTATGTGTTTCGAAATTAAAGACAGAAGGCAATAAAGAGTGTTTTTAAGAAAATGCTTTTTCGTACATTGGCTGTGCTGCGGGGCGAGAGGGAAGTTCAGTTATTTGTGGATTTTCGGTAGCCGGGGGATCAAACGACAGTAACGTTTACGTCTGATAACTCCCTTTATATAGCAGTATAAATGAAGCCAATTAATTATTTGAGGAATGTATACTATTTATGTATATTTTATCACTGATGAGTGAACGTAACATGGGCTTCGATAATTTCAGCATCTTAAAGCATCATACCTTGGTTATCACCGTCGTCATTATTAGGACGCAGTGGGCCCTGGCCCCAGAAATCATGCATCTAACACTGCCTCCCGTCTTTCGCTCAGGGCGCTTCCAAGCGCTTGAGCGTTTATTCTTTGCCATGGCGGGCAAAACGTTGTTCTTATGCCAGTGCTTACTCGTATTTTCATCTCACTCCACGGAGGCGAGGATTTTCGAACTCATCAATTCATATCCTCTTTCATCGTTATTGCACACTTCCACGGGTTGCGACCTCTACCGGGTTGTCTTCGGCTGTGGGATATGGAACACGTCAACAAAAAAGTGGGTATAGAGCTATGCGCTATGCAATTCTGGCATGAGGACGAGGACGTTCTGAATATAACATAACCCGTGTTGGCTGGTGCTAATGCACCCGCCCATTAACCCTTCATTCTCGCTTCATCCGCCGTGGATCGCGTTCTTCGTCCTAACGCCGCGTGAAAATATAGAAAAGTAGTGAAACTAAGGCAAAGGTATAATCGATGGTTTATTTTGTGTAGGTGTGCAAGCTCTGTCTTGGCTGTGGCATTCTTTGTTTTTGTTTAAATGCAAAATTTGCCAACAATATTGTAACAAGCATATCCCAATTATGGTATGTTTGTCAAAAAATGTAACACCTAAAAAGAAACGGCGTGTGTCGTGTGACACCTTTCAAAGGTATAATCTCCGGTCGTATGCAGTAAAAACGCTGTATTCATGCGCCGTTGATATAGACTGCAAAAACAGTCTTTAAGCTTTGCAGCCTTAACCTGAAAAGACTGTCTCGGATACCTTCCCAGGATACCATAAGCTGGAATTGTGAGGGAAACACAACAGTAACGCCAGCATATGCCTTAGATGACCAAGCATGGCACGCCTACGCGGTGTATGGCGGCAAGATTGTGTGAAACCGATGGTTCAGTAGGCTGTGACATAATGGGGACACTGGTTTCGATGTCACGGCAGCCAAAAGTCACTGGGTATACCAGTGTTTTATAGAATGCTGACAAACACTGGGAGCTTTATTTAGTCGTGGCGCAGTAGATGCTATGAGCCCTAATCTATGCAGCTTTAGCTTAAAGGAGCCATGAAGAGAAAACACAAGTTATGTTCATTCAAAAGATTGTCTCGTTAGAATCATACTGACACCACTTTAAACGTAAACTTCGCTCAAATAAGCTACATAATTAGGAAAAACGGGAATGGCCATGCGACCCACCAGCTCATTTCCCGCAACAGAACCTGTGATGTCACATGGGCTAAGCTCTGCGATTGGCGGAGGCTGGCAGAAGCAGACGCAAATTAGGTAGAGCTTAAAAACTAGACGAACGAACGATTTGCGCTTAAATTTTAGGGCACATTCTTTACAAAGCAATAGGAATGATGGGACAAACAGTGGAAGTTACGAAAGCACATGTAAACATAGAAGTACTGATGCGTACTGCTGTTCGTACTGCGCACAGCATGCTTTGGTTTAGCTGCACAGTACTACGGGGCTTGGGGTTGTCTCAGACGACACTGGCCGATTGACGCAAGCAACGGTGTCTTACGTGACCTATTTGTCGAGCGAGCACTGTTTCAGGGAACGAATATTTTCTCCAGAACAAAAACAAGCCAGGTTTAAATGCGGGCAAAAACAAACCAAACGCTTGCCGCGGTATGGTGGCGCCATCTAGTTACGGAACGTAAAGAAACGCGGGAACAAACCAACACCGCTACAGGGTGGAGACAACCTTTGAACGGTCCCGTGCCGCCGCAATTGGGCGAACGGGCTCAACGCGTTTCTTTTCGTTTCCCACGAACCTAGCAACGCGAAACAGACAATATGATTCAACTTCTTCAGTAAACCGCGTTGCGGCGATAATTTTAGCGCGGTTTTGACACAATGACTTGCTTCGGAGGCGAGCGAGCAACCGAACATGGCGGCGCCAGCGTTACGTGTCTCTACCCTGTACGCGGATGCGTGAATGAAGGTACTCTAGGCTGCAGAGCGGTCGGTTCCCGTGATGTCATGGGACCACGAAAACGCACGATTGAGCGGAAATCAAAATTTTAACCTAAACTGTTTAATTTCTCAGTGATAAAGCACCGTTTGTATCCGGACAACCGCTGGGGGCACTATAAAACACGAAATCTTTCGAATAAAACCAACTTGCATTTTCTCTTCATGGCTCCTTTAACGCCGTCCTGGCCATGGGGCAACTTTATATTTTCATTCGGTGGTCACGCAACTACATGCGTTTCCACCGCTCAGCGAGAACCCACACCGCAACACGGCCAGTATCGCA
Source organism: Haemaphysalis longicornis (assembly GCA_013339765.2). Taxonomy (NCBI): domain Eukaryota; kingdom Metazoa; phylum Arthropoda; class Arachnida; order Ixodida; family Ixodidae; genus Haemaphysalis; species Haemaphysalis longicornis. The sequence goes on along the minus strand of CM023453.1, from coordinate 96,230,157 downwards.
GGAATGTGTATTTTATGCATCATTTTGTGTACGTAATAGGATGTTCTATTTTGAAGTTAAACTGCTTTTTGATAAGCTGTGGTCGTCGAAATTAAGAAAAAAGACCCTGATGAGAATAAGGTGAATGAAGCCTGTCGGAATAAACGCGGTTATTTGTGTGCGCTTTGATCTGTTTGTCACAAGGTCGTGTCGTGATAACTGTGCTGATTCAAGGGCCCCGAGTATGGTTCTAGTTTGCCCATACCATTGACAGTAAAACCGACCTGGTGGGTTTGTAATATAGTTGGTTGTCTCACAGTGGATGATTTCTGTTTTAAAGAATTCAGGGAGCGTGCTGCCAGAAAATCTCGGTATGATATTTTATCTCTACTTATTTTCTATGATTGATAGTTGTATGGAGTGTAAGAGATTGTAGCCATGCTCACAGAACCCTTCAATTGCAACAAATAGCGTTACGTTTTTTTAAAGGTTAGTAAGTGGGCGCTTTGGATGGGTTGTCTAGGCGTTCAAATATTGCGAGGTCACCCGTTCTTTTTTGCGTGGAAGGTAACTATATTTTGAGTTTCAATACTCGGAGCTCGTCACCGGACGATAGTTTTTAGCCCGTAGGTTTCCCGTGCACACTTTCTACTAACTTTGCCATGTTGGAGAGGTACTCACTGGTTGTAAGTGTTACTTTTCGAGGTTACTTCATAATCAAAGCCCGGGAAGGTAGTCTGTGTTTAAAAACAAATTAGACTTTTGACTTAAAATGAGTTTGCTTTACTCCTCCTTGAATTGACAGAGGTTTTAGGAAACAGTACTAGAAGTCAACTTTATTACTTGATGAATAAATACAGCTATCAGAATATATGGCTATGAGAAAGAAGACAGAATATTAAGAGTTATGTTAAGGTTAACCCTCAAACTTTGGAAAGGAACGAACGTCCCTGCTGGCTAAAAATCCGGCAGTAGGTCATGACGAGCTCAGCAACACATTGACTTTTACCGTTCCGTTCAGGCTTCTTATCCCCAATTCAGCAACCCGAGGACGCCCTCTTGGGGTTTTGCGCTGCCCGTATCAGCTCCGCCCCAGCTAAATCTTTCCTATATTCCCAAGCCCTCCTTGGGCTACGAGCTTTGTTGTTATAAACCAAATCAATGAATCATTGGGAGGTCGTCCCAAAAACAGGTGGAATGTCTTCACAATCATTGATATCTCTACTTGGCGCGCTTACTGGTTTTACATACGTCCTTTTTCTCGTAGCCTTCGGCTGACCCTTCTCCATACCGTAATACCCTTGATCTAGCAATTTTGTAATTATAAAGCAATAAAAGTTCTGTGCACTGCATTTCGAATTAACCCGTCGAGGCAAATGTTTCACTAAACAAGGATTGTACCACTCACAAGTAAGGCTGGGGGTGTTTCAGAAAAATACAGCGTCGAATATGAATACCTCAAGGCATTAAAGCAGTAAAAACAAACACTTAAGCAGGGCGTTGTGAATAAAGTGCTTTGATAGAGTTGTTTTTGACTGAAAGATGCGTATAAACTATTGCTACTCACCGTCCATCCGTCTGCAGAGTTATCGAAGTTGCAACGTCTTTCATAGGTAAAAGTCGTGTTCAATTGAATTTGTCCCCCTGTGGTAAAAGATTCGTGCGGAGTTATTTTAACAGTCATTTGCCCCTAAAGGTTCTTGGAAAGGCTGTGATATCCTTAAGTTGCAATATAAGTGTCGTCCTTTTGACTATGGTTGCGCGTTGTATGCTTTGTATTGAACTACGGGACGTATGCAATACAATACACTACAGCAACAAATGTGACAAATCAAATAGGGCACTTCAGCTTTGAGCCTCTTTAATATGTAAATTTCCACCCCCCTGGCATGATTATACAGATGGGATTTTACGCAGTTGCTTGAACACAAACTTTCAAATTTACTCAATTTTTTGTTCAGGCGATCAATGTGTCTTTTGCTAACTATTTTTCTAGTGCTCACGCCAGGGTTGTGAAGACGATAAAAATATATTCGTCGAACAAACGACAATACACTAGACAAAATTATCTTTCGTAGAGAACTAGTGGAGCACATGAGGCAACGTGACATTCACATCATTACCTTAATATTTATTGAGATAACCAAACGCGATGATGTCGGTGAACCTGTGAATACCGTAACCCACAACGCAGTATAGTACTTGTGAATGTTCAGGTCAAAAAGTGCCTTAACTCACCACAGACGGCTGAAAAACCTATCGCACGAAGTTGGGGAAGAGGACAAGCAACGTCTACGAATAAAAAAAATTGGCCGCGTATCTGCTCCTTTCGTTGCAAATGTCGCCAAAAGACAATATTCTTTATCGAATTTTGCCAAGTAAATGCCTCCCTTCGCTTTCCCGCTCACCTCTCATGTTGTTCCTGTTGCGTCGTGCCCCTCCGAAGGTAAAGACACCAAACGTTTGCTTAGATCATTTTAAATTCACGCGTTCCACTGCTCCAGGCCGTGTGTTTTGATGCCAACGCTGCCGTGCGGCGGAGACGCGCGTGAATCGAGACGCCCTACTTCAGCCTTTATAGAACCGCGTTGCCCGAATCCACGTGCGTTCCAAGCAGAACGTGGAACGTGAAACCTTTCGTAACTGTCGCCGGTTGATTCCTTAAAATGGCGCCAGAAGCTATAGTGGCGCGGGCGACAGCAGGCGACGGTGGAGTGAATTTTTTTTCTGCTGTTGATGAGGAATTTAATATCGAAAAAATCAAGCATGTATGATTTTTTATAAAAACACTGCAAATATCACTTCTGTATTAATTTGTTGTCCTGTATTTGCGTAATGTCTTGCTCTTGTTCTTCAACAATGTTGACAAGTATGAACAATACACCGGACTTAGACTGGTAGATTCAGTTGTGATTATATAAGACTATTGCACAGGCCTTGTTTTACTTTGGCCGGGTGGCTGAAATTAAGTCACAGACACACAGACAGAAAAAATTTCTGGGTGTAAGTAGCCCAAGAAAAACTATCGTCTTTAAAAAAATTACACCATCTTGCCATGGGGAACCATGAGGAGGATTCGAAGAATCTGGGGGGTTCCGTGTCGGTTCCATTGTGTTGCCGTTATGTTGTTTCATTTATCGGAGCACGAATGGGAACGTAGTGTGAACCCCCGTGTAGAGACAGAGAAATGTAGAGACAGCGAAGAGACCGACACCGCGTTACCTGATCGAACACCTCCGGGTTCTCGTCTTTCTTTATTGCGTGCTCACGCTCCTACCCCGCTGCCCGCCCTCTTCGTCCTCTTCTCTGGTTGAGCTGCAAGGCGCGTGGCGCTTCCCGCCACAGCTTTCCCGTGGGAAATTTAACATCCTCCTCTAAAGTTTTCAGTTCGTCGTTTCCGTTGACGTTCAGCTTCGCGTGCCTTCGTTGTATCAGTAGCTTCTTGACGTAGTTTGAATGAGTGAAGGACATAAGGCGCGTTCGTAGCACATGCTCCCGTCTCGGTTTGTAGCGCATTCGGAAGAGCGCCACGCACCTCCCTTTGCGGCAAGAGAGTCGTGGGATCGAAACCGGGCGCCGCCTAGGCATTTCTTTTTTAGTGGAGTTAGCTGACGTGCGCCGAAAAGCTGACGGGGCTGAAGAGACGCGCATGCGCAGCAGAGTGTGGACGGCGGACAACAACGAGGGAGGGAGGGACACAGCCCCGAGCATGAGATGCTTCGCAACTAAAAGACTGGCACGCTAAGCTCATCGAGTTTTGCTAAACACCAGCTGCCTCTCAGTTGTGATCTACTGTTCTGAATGGATGTGTGGGTCGCGTGTGAGGCATCAAACTGTGCAGAACGACAAATTAGGAGCTATATAATGGAACGCTAAATGCAACAATTGGATATCAAAAATAGAGCACTAACTGTTAGCAGTATATCAGAAAGCAAATCAGTTCTATTTATTACTCCTTCAGAAAATCGAATGTTGTTTTTCCTTTTACTAGCAATTAGTGCAGTGCATGACCATCGAACCTGGAGCTCAACGTATTTAATTACTGTATGAAGAAGGGCTTAAAAAGTGAGCTAAACTCTGCGCAGCGCAATTGATTGACAACTGGAGCACCTATCCCAGAATGTTGAGGTATTCGACCTCCACGTCCACTCTCTTGTAATATAAGGATCCAATACAATACAATACAATACAAACAGTGTGTCGCACAGTTATATCTGAAATCTGGCGCAACGTAGTCACCGAGCGACTTTTCGTGCAGAGTCCCAGTGTGACCATTTTGGAAAGAAATTGATGTACTTATATGTAAAAAAATTTCTGCAGGAATTCAGACAATTATCTGGCAATTCGCAGCATTCTTTTTCCGCTTTGTCTTTACCGTGAGTTTTTTACAGCACAATTTCTTATTTTTTCACAATCCTGTCCAACCAAGTATCTCCATTTACGTTATCATAACCACTAGAAGTGGAAAATTCGCGAAAGGTGCATTATGGTGGAAATGCAGGGTGTTACACTGTTTGCCATCTTCAGTATTTTTTTGTTATTCTTATTATTTTGGTTTTTAAAAAATTTTTTCTACCAATTATCACATTTCCGCGAATTTACGATTATGGTTGAACTTGGGCAAATTCTGAATTACGGTGAAAATGCAGGTATTTATACCCCTTCTCTTTTCCATTATTCTTGCGTATTACTGTTATTTATTATTTTTCAAAATTTTGTTCAGCTATTATCTCCATTTGCATTGTTATAGTGGTTACATTTGTAACTTTCGCGAAATCTGCAATAATGTGGGAATGCACGGCGGACAGGGTTCGCCATTTTCCGCAATCTTTTTATATTTTTATTTTGTTATTATTTCATAATGTACTTCGACCAATTATCTCCATTTCCGCCATTATAGCAATTACAGGTGGCACGTTCGCAAAATCTGCATTATTGTGGAAATACCATGCGTTATACGGTTTGCGATTTCCGGTGATTTTAAAAAAAATGTTCTGTTATGTATTTTTTAAATCTTCGTCCGACCAAGACCAATTATCTCCATTTACGTTATTAAAACGATTACATTTTGAACTTTCCCCAAATCTGAGTTATTGTGGAAATGCAGGTTCTTACATGGTTCACCAGTTTGTGTAGTTATTTTATATTTTTTTATTATTTGAAAATTTTTTCCGCCTAATATTTCCATTTCCGCTCTAATAACGATTGGAGTCGAAAATTTCTCGAAATCTGCAATACTCTACAAATGCCATGAATTATACGTTTTGCCATTTTCCGTAATTTTTAATCGCTCTCCTATTTTTAGTTTTTAAACATTTCCTCCGACCAATTATCTCCACTTATGGTATTATAAGGTTTACATTTGGAACTTTTGCAAAATCTGCAATATTGTGGAAAAATGGAGCGTAACACGGTTCGCCATTTTCCGTAATTCTTTTATATTTTTTCTATTTCTTTACTTTTTCGGAATTTAGTTCGACCAATTATCTCCATTTACGCTATTACAACTATTACAGGTGCAAACTTTGCGTAATCAGCAATATTGGGGGTATTGTTGCGAAATTTGCGGAATAGTGGAAAGTGTGGTGCAATTGTGGAACGTTTTGCTATTTTCCGTATTTTTATTGTTGTTCCTTTTTTTTAGTTTCTCAAAATTTTGTGCGCCAATTATCTCCATTTCTGGTAATGTAACGATTACGTTTGCAACTTGCGCGAAATAGGCATTATTTTGTATATGCCGGGCACGGTTCGCCATCTCGCGTAATTGTTTTTATTTTTTATTTTTCAAAATTTCGTTCGGCCAATAATCTCCATTTACGGTATTATAACGATTACATTTGGAACTTTCCCGACACCTGCATTATAGTGGAAATGCAAAACGTTACACATTTCAGCAGTTTCTGTAATTATTTTATATTTTTCTCATTTTTGTAGTTCTTGAAAATTTCATTTGACCAATTATCTCCACTTACGCTATTATAACCACTGCAGGTGGAACTTTCGCGAAACCTGCGTTATTGTTAAAATGCAGGGGTTTCACGTTTCGCCAGTTTCCATAATTATTTTACATTTTTTATTTTTTATATTTCAAAATTTCGTTCAACCAATTATCCCCATTTACGGTATTCTAGCTATAACAGGTGAAACGTTCGCGAAATCTGCATTATTGTGGAAATGCCATGCGTCATACGTTTTGCCATTTTCCTATTATACTTTTCTTGTGGTTTAATATTTCAAAATTTTGTTTGACCAATTATTTCCATTTACGCTGCTAGAACGATTACAGGTGGAACCTTCGCGATATCTGCATTTTCGTGCAGGGCGTTACACGGGCCTGGTTGTGGGGGTGCTCGGCAAAGAATGCTACGCATAATAAAACACATCGTGTTTTAATAATTCATTCAGCTTCGCCATATGGTTATAATAAAGCAGTTTTTTCAGTTGGGTATAGGTGCTAATGGAAGCCATTTTGATAGACCTACACCATAGCTAAGATAAAACAAATGGAATTAAAGTGCTTGCCCGTTTAGAACCAGATAAACAAGCACATCTTGCTATAGACATACCCACAACAATCAGGTTACCAGCCGTGTGGGCCTGTTCTCGGTTACATGACCCACGGTTTCATCAGGGAGGGAAAACGGCATAAAACGAGAAACATGGCGCAACGAATACCGACTGGTCTACTGTGTACATCTACGCGGCAAACAATTCTGTCATCGATATTATAGCAGCTGCCATCTTAAGGTGCACCGCACGCATTGCTTGTATTGCCCTTACAATTAACAGCAGCTCACAAAAAAACGAAGCATCTTTCGCTCACGTCGTCACCCAAACCATATCAACTCAAATCACTCATCCAGAAGCAGAACCCTAACGTCATAGACTAGAGACCAGGGGCATAAGCTGAGTATTTGGTAAGCAAATTCTCTAGTAAGCCTATTTGAACTCCATGACGTATGGTTCATCCGATACGGCCATAAATCCAGCGAGGTTGATACCTTCTCCCTCTAGCATGGGCTGAGAACAAAACAACATGACTCTAATAGTGCAGCATTCCCAATAGAAATTGTGAGGGAGAGTTGAGCGGCTCCAAAAGCGACACTTACCTTTGGTGCCTTGAGCGCACGAAGGCGATGGAAAGCCCCAACGGGTCCCTGAAAGGCGTAATTCGAAAACGTCGCGCTGTGTTAAAAGATAAAATTTCCACTTCCTATACCAGAATGCGGTCGTGTAATGGGCGGGGCATTGTTGGTAACTTTACTCCTACCTTGAAGACCATTTTTTTTTTTTTGCACCTGGCATGAATACCCTGTTACACGCGTTCCTGTACATTTAGAGCGTTCAGCATACGGGTGGCGGATCTGATGGCGCTCACCTTTAGCCCAAATTTTCGGGGTTCTTTCAACAGTCGGAGTGACCTAATTGCAAAATCATTACTAAACTAAATTTTGAAATTTCTGACGTCCCTGGCATACAAACAAGCTGGCCGATGAAAGGATAAAAGGAAATAAATAAACGCTGGGAATAGTGCCACGTTTCTTAGGGTAGGCCGCAATTAACGAAGTCACTAAGACATCTAAAAGTGGAATGAATTTTCATTCGAATGATTTACACTAGGGTTTTTCGGGATGTGAGAGAAACGCGGAACTGAAAAAGCAGAAACTTCCTTATTTTAGTTTAGTAAAGACATGCCGTGTAATATAGCGAAAAACGCGTGTTACAACATGTTCTCTGTACTACAGGAGAAAGTTTAGCCTAACAAATGCACACTCAACGATTATGTGAGCGCAAAGGACGATTCTGCTCTTAGGGTATACGCAAGACATAGCGGGTAAGACTCTCAGTAGGTGGCAGACAGAGATGAAATATACTTAGCAAAGAGAAATTGACAATGCTTTCTAACTGGACACATGCCACTGTAGGTACCACAGCATTACTGTGCATAAAATGAAGGCGCTGCTTGATACCAGACACCTGTTTCGCAAACTCCATCAGTGCTGTTTATGCGGCGATGGCCTCTGAACCTTTTGCATCAGCTGTAGCCGATTAATGTGACGCCCAACAGAATACCAGCTTATCCGGTCCACAAGTCAACGATTTCGCGTTTACCACATGATAAGGAGTGCTAATGCGCCGTAAAACTTTCGGGGATAATGAATGCTAACATATATCGCTGGCACCATCTCCGAATTACCCTCCAGTTCCTCCGCAGGAAATTCCACAAATGCCTACAATGAAAATAAGACTCATATTTTCTTCGAACACAATGTTTTACAGTTTATTCGAAAATACGCTATGCAATAAATGCTTCTTTTGATACGCTAATGAGGCTCATGTTTGTATTTTACACTTATAATGCACTGCATCGATCAAACACTAATTAACTACTGCAATTGAAATTGTATCTATGCGTGAAAAATTGGAACGTCAGTTGGCCTTTTTCTCGAAATTTTCGCGGTTTCATTATAATAACTCCAGTCCTGCTTCATATTTAAACGAAACAAATCACCTTGAGTTTGTATATTCCGGATATCATTGGCCAATGTCCGAAGTGTAAAACATGCCTAAGGCAAATGTCTCGTGGTTGGAGATAGCACGACCAATACTCCATCCTTAGAATTCAATTACCGGATCAAATTAACCGAGTTGCGTTTTCAAAATTCTTCATCTCGATTATGTGTTTCAAGGATACCACCTTTTTATACATGTTTAAAAAGCGCATTCCAACTGTGTGTGTAGTTCACTGCAGAAACACTGCTTAACTGAGTTTTCAATTATGTTTCAGGTTGTTTCTAAATCGTAATCGTCTACATACTATTTTGCAATCCGCACTTTTGCGCAGGCGCCACAACCGCGCAACTGTTCGGCGAATTTAAGGGCTTTACTTTTTGTGGTTGTATTTTCGATGCTATTCTGTCTGTACCTTCCTCAGTCAATGCAACGTATCTTTTCAGAAGGCGCACTGAAAATTTATTGTGGAAAATTTATTCTATAATGGCGTAACAATATGGTCACGTCAAAGGAATATTATGTACAGGAGTTGATGAACCAAAACGGCGAACGAGGCCTAGATGGAACGGCTACGCGCTGATGAAAAGGGCAATGAAGAATATGATGTCGTCAACCCTTTTGGCACTAATGGATTAGCATCAGGTGAAGCGCTGTGCTTTTCTCTACTTCCCTTCAGCCTCGCAGAGGGGCGGGCCAACTCTAAGGGCAAAGGAGTAGCGGTGGGTGCATAACCATACAGAAATGGCGCTAAATAAGAGAAATATTTGATAAAAAGTAACGTCCCCGGAACAAGGTTCCGAAGAAATTCACAGACGTATGCAAGAAAAAGTGGCTTTGTATTTGCTTACTTTCTTGCAAACGTCATCGATAGACAATAGTCTTCTGCATGCTCGGCCAGGTAACCCAATTTCTCCTGTCGCCTCTAGGATCCTCACCCTTTTTCTCCCCGATCTTGCGCCTCCCACAACGAATAGTATCGCGGTTTCTCGACGTTTGCAGAATTCATGTAAATTTCCGAGCATTGACAATGGTCGGGAGTCATCTCTTCAGGCGTTTTCGTATATATTCTTGTTGCAGCACTTCCATATGCAGCTGAGGCAACAAGACAATGTCAAGTAATCTGACGGATATTTCTAGTTCAAAGATCGCTAGCACCCTAGGGGCTATGTTCTGATATTCCGCCGGAAACATGTTCCGGTCCCTTTTCAGCGTAATGATGAGGGCATGTATCAGCAACTTCCCCAGATACTATCGCTTTGAACGCCTTTCATTTTCTGAACTTCGCTCTCAAGCGCTCGTTATCTTGTTTCTTGTGAAGCCAGTTTGATAAGATCACAACACAGACAGACAGACAGACAGACAGACAAAGACAGCTTCCTGCGCAGCGGTAGCAAAAGAACATCCATTGTGTGTAAAATGGGCGTTTTTTTGCTAATTTTGGGAGGTACCCAGCCCCTCTAATTACGGATGTATGTCGTACCTGGCTTCGCGGATTGTTGCTCAACTGAAGTTGTGAAGTACGAATGCAATTTGCTGATTTTTTTAAGTCATATATTTGCCCAGATAACCGCCAAACGTATTTTGCTTTGATGTGCAGTTTTTCTTTATCTTCATAACTTACATCTGCATGCCATCAGTCTATTTTCCAAGTGACATTCATGAAGTTTGGATGTCTTAAATGTTAACAATTATTTCCAGCAGGGCGGTGTAAAGCTCGATAACCTGTAATTGAAAACCATTTTGCATGGTGCGTCGTAACGTGAATGATTTACTTTTCTAGGCTGACGCAGCTCCGAAGCCCAGCTGTTCGCTCCTCCACGTTCACACACAAAGAAAACAGAGAAACTGTCACTTGCCTAAAATAACAGCAACAAGTAAACACTGTGACCACGTGGAGAGGGTTGCCGAACTCATGGCTTCAAATAACACTTCTAAATACGACCGCTTCTTAGGAGCCCCCACAACCTTCCAGAACGTGGAAAGGCGGCAACCTAGTTTAATGTCGCGCGCAAGAATAGCCGCGGGCAGCTGTCACCAAAGTGTGCTGCCAAAGGAATTGTCTCGCGACAGTCTATCGCCCACACCAGTTGACAGGCACTCCTTCGGCATTTTGCCACATGCAAGCGCTGGCCGTAGTTATTGTTCTTTGTTTGAATGCGGCAAAGACGGCACTGTTTGAAAGGACCTCGCTTACATCACTTGAAATACATATTGCTGTCCTCCGTTTGTGGCTACATCTTCTTGACTAGATACCTTGCACAGCCGTTTGGCTTATGCAGCAAATCAGTAGTGTGGCCCTTTGGCACAAATATTGCGGAATTGTGGAACAAAACAGGAAAATCATTCTAAAGAGACGAAAAAGCATACCAGAGTACAAAAACACAGAGAAAAAAAGTGTTTTTCACTTACTCCTGAAATGTACAGTAATGCGTTTATTCTATGCTAATTATTCGAGCAAGATATTTGTGTTGCACATGGTATAAATTCAAATTTAACTGGAATCGCCTGAAAATATTTATTTTGTATTTTGTTTAGCAAGTACGAAAAACGTTATGCGAATCATGCGAACATAAAGAACAGCCCGTAATTGGTGCTGTTAGCTGATGTGCGCTTTATATCACATTGAGCATTTTCATTTGAAGGCCACAAGGACGTACCTTATGGAGGAGTGGTTTTTCATAGTGACTAAAAACAACCGAAGCAATTAAACATAAACATTTTAACGGTAAAAGTGTAGTATGATGTAAACTACGGTGTGATATATCATTGAACGTACACGTGTATTACGGTAATGCGAATGAATGAGCCTTTGGTTTTTCCCAAGTGGGCGATTCGTGATTGAAAGAAGGTATGTCAATCAGCCCTGTATGGCGGAGTTTCGTGCATGATGCAAGGATAAACTATTCATTGATGACGCATGCCAGTTTATTGGGACGATGAAATGATCGTAGTTGAGGAGGAAGAGCTTAGATGGTAGCAGAAATAAAGACGGGTTTCTTATTCCTGGATGGTGCAATGGGGTGAAGAAGCCTAATCGAAAGGTTACGCGAGTTTTTGAATGCCCAGGGATTGTTTGAGAGATGTTACACGGCTCTCATTCGACTACTCTGTTGTAATCAAACCGTTGTAGATATGTTGTCTGGTATAAAATTTGTGAAAAGGTATAAACGGGTTAAAATTTCAATACACGATGTCTGCTGAGACTTCGGCAGAACAAAAGTTCGTTATGCTAGATCTTTTATTCTCGCAATATCCGGATTTTAGATTGCGGCAAGTGTGATAGAAAGGTCCGAGCCTACGAATTTATTGTGCGATACCAAAACGAACATGGCCTAAGGCGCACATCAAAATATTTCTTCACTTTAGCTTCATTGACAGGAAAAACCACTGCTTTGATTTTGGGGGCTTGGATCGCACGCTCTTCAGTATGGGGGACAAACCACCAGCACCAATTAAAGAACTGTACAAACTCGTTAGCATGCTTAAAAAAGGGAGTAGACAAGAATAAGGCAAGCATTGGATACATGAATAAGACTTTCTAAGAGCTTCGAACGACAAAGAATTATCCAGCTGCAATAAAAAAGTACTTGCTGCCGTGAACTTCGAAAGGGGAAGTTGGTTGAATCACTGGCTTGCGCACGAATCTAACTCATAGAACTTAAGCAATACAGCCGAAAAAAACAGCGTAGGAATTCAAGAAGTTCCGCAGGAGAAAGACGAGTCACTCGTAGAAGTAGTGCAGAAAATTGCTGAAAAAAGTTGGCACAACAGTTGAGGCCGAGATATTGCCGTTGTACATGGAGTTCCAACCAAGACGTGCCAACCACGGAGTGCCAACCAACCATGGAGTGCCAACCAAGAGTGCCCGGGCGTCATCCTCCAAAGGTGCCCGGTTTTAGAAACCTCGCGTGAACTCATGGCTGCTTCATTGCCGCGGAGTAACAAATGGGGAGACGCCCAAATTATTGATAGGTTTCTTTCGGGGATTCTGGGCTAAAACCTGCTTTGCTTTTTTGGAGTTCTTCCCACCATGCACGTACGACCAGCTCCTATACAGTAAGTGAAGATGGTGCTGGCTCGAGTTTGCGCAATGGCTGTTGAAATCGCTGCCTCTACCGGTTGTACATCATGCACTGCTTTAGACTTATGCTCCCCATGAAGGCAAGGGGCTAGGATAATTGCAGTTTTGGTGTTCGCGAGCGTGTTGTCCGCTGCATCCGCGTACACCTTGGTGGTAGATTCTCCGAATAGCTTTCTGGGGCTTGCGCACTGGCTCGTCTTCTACCTTCATGGTGCTTAGGGTTCATGTTCCGTGGAAGTGGGGGTACTCGCTGCACTGACCGAATGCCCACGTGGGATGTCCGACGTATTTGATGGTTTGTGGAAGTGCGTAGCATAGTCTTTCGAGTACGTGGCATCCGGAGGGGAGAGAGTTAATGGCTAGTCGGGCTCTCTGAGCAGTTAGGTGGGCTTCAGTAAGTTCTCCTAGACCTATGAAGTCCAAGTGATTGCAGTCGAGTTGTTATTATGCACTTGAGGGAAAAGCTAGGGCTCGTTTGTACGCTTTGCGGATAATTGTGTTTATCTTCTGATTTTCTCGCACCTCAAAAATGGTGCAGGATGCGGCATAGGTGATTCGAGAAACAATGAACGCTTCGACCAAATGTTGCATGTCTTGCTCTTTCAACCGTGGTTATGATTCGCATCCTTCAGAGAATCCTAATTATTTGCGCTGTGGTTGCTTCTGGTTTTTGATTAGGGGGTAGTTTTTGCAATTTTCTTGATGGGTAATGCCCAATATATTAATTGCTGAAGAAGGTAGGGTACTATGTCCGTCCAGTAATATCTTTATGTCCATGGCTGTGTCGGTTCGCCTGTTTTGCACAAGGTAGACCTCGAATTCTGGGGGAGGGGCGCAAGTTAGTCCACAACATTTTGCATATGCCTTAACTACGTTGGCCGCCTGTTGGAGGTGGTCTTGCATCATTCCTGCCGATTTTTTTTATCTATTTTGTGAACTTGAACAGAGGGCTCTGAATGAGCGCAGCTTGTAGACCCGCCGCTGTGCTCGTTGAGCACACCGTCTATCTCCTTGTCACCTCGTGTGGGCGTAGCTTAGTCCGTAAGACGACGGGGTGTTGCTCCGTTACTATATTCGGGTCCAGGTTCAATTCCTGGCGGTTCCAGTAATTTCTTTTATTTGTTTCGGGAGTTTTCTGTTGACGGCAACAGTTGCGAAAGAAGCCTTGGAGGGTAGAGGAATACTGCTTTGCAGTGAAAAAATCCCCCGCCCCTCCTTTCGGAGGGACGATTGTGGGATGAGAAACGAACGGGGAACGCCAACGTTCGGGGTACCATGCGTTGGAAGGGACCCACAACCTTCGATACGCGTGATTGTTCCCCCCTGTCCCTTAAAACCCCCCTTGGCACACAGGGCCCCATGCCAAAGGGGGCAGGGGCCATAGGGCCCCTCTTCGCCGGGTTTGATCCCGGGGAAAGGGACCGGCCGGGGGGCGGGACCCTCCCCACCCCCCCTGGCGAACCTTACCTTCCAGCGGTTCCCCTACGGGAAGATGACGATGGTGGTTGAACGCGAAGCTATCTCGTGATGGATTGTTGGGTTGGCCAATCCCTAGGGGCATCATGCCACAATCATCATCAGACGCGCTGCGCACGCCGGCCAAGGGACGCCACGACAACCCCCGACTATAATGCATTTCTGCATAAAATGACCGGTCACTGTCCGGTCACTGGTAGACGTGACCCGTTCACTGGTAGACCCGGTCACTGGTAGACGTGACGACGTGGTGATGAGGAAGCACTGGGGCACGCCGAGACGTGGGGCGTTCAGTAGCAAGTTGGCAGCAGCTTCACACGGCCGAGATATGCGTGATTGTTGGCGGCCCTAACCCTCGCTTGGCACACAGGACCCAACCGAGGGCCTGCCACTCGGGCGGCGCGCGCGGGTCCTCCGCGACGGCACCTGGCAAGGCGTACCCTCGCACCTCGAACCTGGCGAACCTTGAACAGCAACCAGCAGTCCCATCCGATCATGTGTCTGAGCTGGCCAGCCTCCTGGTCGCAAAGGAGCTCTCACCACTCGTCAGCTGACCATGAACTCTGCCCCGCGCATGGCGTCTTCTCAATGGTCTTTTTCTTTCATCTTGTCAATTAGATGCTTACCGGTGTCGTCTGGCACGCGAGTGGTCACACGCACCCTCTTCTCGAGAGGCGTGCTTGGGGCAAACAAAACTCGGAAAATGATACTCGTTCATGGCACAAGACAAAAGTTAATTCTTTCAATCCCGTTCTAGCACTGTCGTAACTTGTTCACAATGGTGCCAAAATAGTATCTTACGGAATGTCAAGATAAACATAAATAAATAACATATAGCGCCCACCACACGGAGGTATGACTAAGGCACCGGGCTTTACTCTTCACGTCTAATTAGACACTCCTAATAATCCAATGTGGAGTAGAATGGCGGTGGTTTCGAGGCTGGATACGGCCACACTCCAGGCTACTGAGTGGAGGACATCAGGCTTTTTCAAGAGGGTGGTGCTGACACCTTTGTGTCCAGACAATGATAACACCCGCAGCTTCATAGTTGGGTGTATTCAATCTTCGCGGTGTTTTTGTCATCGTGGCCACCCGGTGAGAAATCCCTGGGAACATCGAAGACAACACGCTGCCTTGGTGTGTTTATCCCCGCCATCTCCTTTGGCGCTCGTACCTGTTCGTGCAGAGCCCGCTGACACTTGTGGCACGATTTCACGAATCTTGCAATTTAGAACCGCATGGCAGGCCAGTAGATGTCCTCGCGTGCCCCAAATATAGTCCGCTTGACAATCTTGCGCCCACCGAGGTTTCCTGCTTGTGGCTTTTACAAGACGATGCCTCGGATTTTAAATGGGACACCAATTTCTGTTTCCCCTCTTGAGGGTAAGAACACCGCAGGTACAGAACGCCCTTTCTCATCTCGAAGTTGATGACAGCAGTATTAATCCGCACATTTTACCCGATTTACCCAAACAACCTCCCGAGCGGAGGGTCCCGCTGTTGTTGCGAACCTAATTAGGCGCTTAGAACCTTAGAAGTGCTGATGGCAAGGGAAGACAGCTGCGGTGTTTTTTGGGACGTAGAAGTTTTCTGCTGTAGCGCGAGTGTCGGCCTTTGACTCTGCTACAGCTGGCGAAGAAAAGGGCAGCTTCCGAGAGCGTTGGTCTTCAAGGACAATGCCTGCTCCGAGTGCCGAGCTTGAAACTATGGCTCCTTTTATTGTAAAGCAGTATATGTCTAACCACATCTGTTTTCATGCCGGTGTCGCCGATATACTCGGCGCCGATACAGGGCTCTCTTCACCGCCGCTGAAGATCTCTTTCGCAACTTTTTCCGCTCGCCTCCACCCTTGAACCTTTCGCACGTTGCGCAGTGGGGCAGCTGGCGGCGGCAGCGCGGTTATCAGATGATTGTGAAAAATAAACAGAAAAACAGAAGCACGGATGGGCGTAAAAATGCACTTACGATTACATACTCCGTAAATATGAAATGTTTGCGCAGCGCAAGCTCCAGTCTTCTTGGTGACAGCGCATTTCTGCTGCGTCTCAGGAAGTGTTGGCGTAATCAGCGAGCGCACTGCGGCGTGCGCAACTCTGCGTTTACCTCGCAGCGCGCCCGGCTTCCGTGGGCCGGCATGTTGCAAATCGTATTTGATTCTCCCGCGAAAATGCCACGTGCTTGGGATTAGCACAGCACAAGGGAGCAGCGAGCATGTTTCTGCAAATCGCGCTGCAGAGTCAATCCAAGCCGCGTGTCGCCCACTTTTGGTCGTCATCTGAGGTGGATTATCACTGGCGTTACGCGGCACTTGCCATTTTTTTGTCTCGTAACACAGCCCCTCTGATCAAGGCGAAATAGTAGTACGCTCTCCTCGCAATAACATCGGAGTTCCTGACAGTAATTACCTTTTCAGCACTTTGCCAGCGCGAAAGAAAAGTTGTCGTTATCGTTGTCTCTGTCGGTTGATTGGCTAGAAATCGGTAGCTTTCATGGTCACTGTGCCCGCTCCTGAAAATTGAGAAACTTTTGCATTTGAGAAGTAAAAGATGAAGAATAAGTTTTGCCGGCAGACAACTCAAGTTTATTGCTCGTAAGTAAAACAGCTGCGGAACAGCCCGGGAGAACCTTGATTCTGCGGAAACGTTAGCATGTGTCAGTGCTGGTGTATTTCGGGGAGAAAGACGAAGTGGAAACGAAGAAAGGGGCGTATACATGGTGTAGCTGAAAAGGAGGTGGATGAGGTAGTTTTGTTCGAAAGACAAAGAAAGAACAGCGAAAAAAAGCAATGCAATAGCGATGCTGCAGCGAAGAATTTGTTGTTAGGCATCGCCAGGGTTTTGCCGTCAAAGCATATACACAGACTCAGATGCCTCAAGAATTTTTAATATGCAATCCGCGCAAGATGGCTCAACAAATGTAGCCCTAAATACTTTAAAACTAATTAAAATATTGCTGTAGTACAAATACAGTCAAATATGCTGTAAAAACATTCATCGATTTCCTTGACACATCTTCCCGTTTGAAAGAACTTCTGAAGCCTGTCTCTGTGTTTAAAAGTGAGAAAACCTCGGGAAGAGCGAAAACTTCAAAGCGTCCGCAGCGCCAACGCTGGGATCAGGGACGATGTCTCTGGGCTGCACTAAAGATGCCCGCTTATGCGCGAGTTGCTGCGCTACAAAAAAATATTACCAGGAATGTCACTTGCGGCCATGAAAAGCGCAGGTTAAATTAGGTCACAGTAGCTGCGACCTGAGGTAATGGACAAAAGATACGGAAATGGGTATGAGACAGGCCCCAACGGTTCAACAAAAAATAAATTGTATTCATTTTAAGTAACACCCATGTATCATGAAGGACGGAGAGGTGCTAGGAAAGATTTGCAGCAGCGTTCATGCGGTAGCTAGATGCGAAACAAAGCTGAATCTCAAAAGATAAATAAGGAAACTTCTGAAAAGCAAAAATTGAACATGAAGACTGTCAGATCCAGCACACAATTTAAAATAACAGCGTAAACCAACGACATTCCTGCGTACAATATTCAATGGGTGAGGAAACGCTAGACACGGGATGGAAGGTTAAAGCAACTGCGATGAAGATACCCAGTGCCAAAGACGGTTTTTACGCACATAGGGACGAGTAGGATAACATTACGCTCACATCGGATGAGATAATAATACTACCGGAACGATTCCTCACCTGGCTGTACTCTATCGAAGTTAGACCACGGGAGATTGCTTAACGTACAAGCTTAAGTACTATTAAGCGTAAAACCGTGCGATGTCCCACAAGCAACTAAAGACAAAATATAAAGCTGTTAACGCAAGAAAAGAGGAAAAGCTACAGGTGACGACAAAATAACCGCGAATTTTTGAAGAGGGCACAAGTTTTCTTCTGAAAAGCGTGCTACACTAATTTGAGTAATCGTAATGACTGCGAAAGTTGCTATAACCTATAAAAGTTCGAAAAAAGTTAGATTAACGAGAAGGGAGATGAGGAAGGCTTGAAGAATTAAAGACCCATCACCCAAATCTCCGTTGATTGCATGGTGGTTTACCAAAGTAAGAATTTACCGCGTGAGTGACAGCTTTGATTATCAAAAACTCAGAAATCAGGCTACACACTTAACTATAATTGTAGAACATCAGACAAACTGCTGCGTTTTGAGTATTTGAGTATTTGATTTTTCTTTCTTGGCAAAACCAAGGGGAGGCTGAGACTAAAGGGCGGGCGTGGCCTGACAGGGGCCTCAGCCACCCGATTTACAACGTACATAATAACACGTCTGTTCACAAATTTAAGCAATATAGCAACAATCGTAATAGAGAAATAGCACAAAGCAGGCCTAAGTATTGTAAAAAGCATTGGTCTAAAATTCACAGAAGTATCACAGTGTACACATAAACGCAGTAATTCCTCCGCATGTAGATTCATCAGTTACACTACTACATCACAATTACGTATGAATGTATTTTTGTTTGTAATTGTTTGTAATTTCTACCTTTAGGGGAACATGTAGACATATATTTCAAACCCTTAATTATATATAAGTATTGCAAGCGTTTTCTTATGTAACACTTTTTTGACCTGTTTTTTAAACGTAAGTTCACTGGCGTCGAAGTTTAATTTTTCTTCAAACAAATTTATTTATATTTCAGTTGTCTGGTACAGGAAAGATTGCTCACCATAGTTCATTCTTACTTTGAAGTGTGCTGTACTGTGTGCCTGAGATGGTAGCCAGAAGATTTATTGTTAACTTGTTTGTGGGGTCTTTTGCTTATAAATGTTGTGCAGACCTTCATGTAATAGATTTGGTCAGCTCGAAGGATTGAATATTCAGTAAATAAAGGGCTGGTACTTAAATCTGCGTAACAGCCCTGATAATGGAAATATTTTCGCAAAATTCTTTTTTGCTGTACATGAGCCTGTTATAATTAGTTTTAGTTGTGTCCCCCACCCCAAAATCCGGTAGCATAGTTACGAATAAATGAGAGCATCGTAGAAGTGTTCTTTCAACCATAGTGGTATCAAATGGCCGATTCTGTATATAAGACCTATACTTTTGAAGAGTTCGGTGGACAGGTCAGCAATATGCGTATTCCACGACAGTTGTTCTTGAAACCAAACACCTAAGAACTTCTGTTGTGTCACTCGGTTAAACTTGGTTCCGTTGAATATAATTGGGATTTCTTTCTCGATTATTTATTGTACCGCTTAATATCATGTAAGTGGTCTTCGAAGCATTAAGTTGCAGTTTATTATCTAATAACTAATTTGATAATAGTTCCAAATAAAAATGTACTATTGAGGTGAAGTTTAATTATTTAATAAGATGTGAGGAATACGTTAGTGTCATCCGCATACATTACAAGTTCTTGCGGACCTTCTGTATGTATAATGTCATTTACATAAACTATAAACAGCAACGGACCTAACTTGTAGCTTGCGGGACATTTTGTTTTAGCTCTAATACGTCAGATGCCGTAGAGTTCTGTTGAACAATCTGCTTTCTTTGAGTCAAATAGCTTTTTAAAAGGTACCTGGCACGCCACATATTCCATCTCTCCTATTTATTTAGCAGAATATTATGATCTATTGAATCAAATGCTTTTTAAGGTCTAAAAGCAGTCCAATTGTGAACTGCCGGCTCTCAATGCTTGCTATTATTTTATGCTCATTGTACAGTAATGCTTTCTCTGTTGATTTAAATTTTTGGAAACCGTATTGATACTTCGAAAAAACGTTGTGTTTAAGAAAGAAGCGCGATAGTCTATTATAGACTAGTCCCTCAAATACCTTGGAAAAAACTGTCAGGACTGATATTGGCCTGTAATTTGATACATTGTCGTGTGCTCCCCCTTTATGAATCGGCGTCACTCTAGCAACTTTAAGTTCCTCAGGAAAAACACCGGTGAACCTCAAGATGAACACTTAGAACCCTAGACACCCAAGCGCGTCATGAAGAGGGTCGTGTGCAAATGTAAGGGCCAAACGTTGGCCCGAAGGCGTGAATGGGACACCAGAAAGACTAACAGCACTGTTTGCTCCCAGGACGTTGCTGTTGCTCCCCCTCGCGGCGTCCTGCAAACTTGGTTAAGACTTGTTCAGCGGCCGGCGGCGTCAGACGTATAGGAAGTAAGCACCGTGAGGGGGTCTTTTACCTATTCGCCCTCTTTTTTGGAAGCTTGTCAGCGTGTACCTTAGCGTCTGAGTGTCAGATTTCGTTAAATCCAACGCCAGTCAATACGCTGTAGCTCAGTGCCAGCAACCCTGTTTACTTCTTTCAGTCAATACTTACTGAAATTTGTCGCTTAACTCTAACACAGTAAAAAGCAGTTTTCGTTCGCAAGCGTGGCTCAACCGCAGAAATAACCGCCCGCACAGGGTCATCTTACAAACAGAAGCCTAACCGCTAACTTTTTAATTCGAAATAATAAATTAATTAATTTGTAGCTTGAAAACTTATATCACGTGTTTAACAGGCGGTCGAGACCCTCAAAGGGCTTTAACATTTTTATTCACACGCGTGAACACTAACACAACAACACCGTGTTTTTAAGATAGAAGAATTGCTTACAGACTTACGAAATCTTAAATGAAAATGTTATACATTACGCAGAAAACTTAACAAACTGCCATACACGGGATCTGGAAGGGGCGCTTACACTGTGTGGCTGAGTAGGAGAAAAAATAGTTGCACCGTCGTAACCGCAACAACGCCACAAATGAAACTGGTCTTTAACGGCTATAATCTGATGTAAACTGCCTGAATACTGCATTTTTTAACGATGTATGGCGGAACCCAAATTTGTATTCAGCCGGACTGCAGTAAAAATGCATAATATTTTCCTCGCATACGCTGTCTTTCTATAAAAGAACCGAAGTATTAATCCTCACCTAAGTGTTAGTTTTTTTCTACCAGAATACACTTATATTAATTATAACGTAAAAATAAAAACCTAAACGGCGTGTTCAACCAGTAATCGACACCCCTCGAGGGTATAGCTCACTCAGCAAACGCGAACGAACTGAAATATAGCATTTTTCTCGATATTTTGTGAAACTCAAACTTGTATTCGGTCGGAGTACAATATTACTGCGAAAGGTTTTCCTTGCACACGCTTCCTCGCCATAATAAGAATCGCCATAAAAGATCCGAAGTAGCAATCTTCACCTAAGTGCTTTTCCCCCCGAAATACAGTGTTATTCGATTTCATGTCGTAAATTTGAAAGGCATGTTCAACACGTAGTCGGGAACCCTGGAGGCCTACAGCTGACTCAGCAAACTCTATCGTCCTCAAGTACCAGCGCCTGCCTCGTAGGCACTAACAATTGCATCGAGTGATGCCCAATTTTACCACAAAATACAAGAATTGAGGCTTACAGTTTGGCAACTTAACATTACTAGACGTTGTATCAGCCGGAGAGCCAACTCCACTTTGAAGCCGAGTATTAGGAAACTGGCTTTATCATTACAACAGCCCACATCCACTCAATAAAACATGACCGTGATAAAACTAGGAAAACATTAAAAAAACTGGGCACTGTATACTTTTAGGACTAAAACCGCATTGTGCGATATCCCTGCCAGACATCAAAAATGAGCTTTTCCCGCCAACCCACGCACTAACTACACGTAAGCAGAGTTTTCTCCAATATCTAAACGATTTCTCATGTTTGCCTATTGCTTATCATGGTCATACAATTTTGTTGTAGACCTGTTGCTCACAGGAAGCGTCTGTTTCCTCATATGTCGCCTGAAAAAAAGGAGGTGCTTTTGTTTCCTGCTACGTAGGCCTCTCAGCATGACAACGAGCCTGCGTGCCGAGAATGAGACATCTTGATCGCGCCACTGTTTTGTGTGTGTCTGCTAAAAAGGTTCAATAATTTTTTACGGCAAATGAGGCTACATGTGCTATTGCAGGTTTGAGTGCGGGATTACGTGCTGGAGTAGAAGAACAAAACCAAACAACGAAGCCTGTTCATAGAGTTTTTTGCATATTAACAACTGTGCACCACGGCCGTAATTGATTCATAGTCCAGTACTCAGCAAAACTCGCAACCACCGCTCTCCTGTACTGGATAAACCCTTACTTTTGTTTTTATATTCTTACTTTAATTGGCGCCTCCAGCTTTACAGAAGCTTTTTGCGGCTGCTGAAAAGCGCGCTTTTTGCGATTTAGCATCGTACAATGAAATACTTCGTTTCTAGGCTCGTTCAAAGAGCAAGGGAGCCCATGTTTATATGTGGTCCCAGAATATTGTAAAACGTTGTTCCCGAAGCTCAGAAAAGCACTACGCAAAGTACATCACCTAATTCAGGTTTTCGTTTCGTCCTTTTCTCTGAATTTTGAAACCGGTGTTCAAGGTTTTTTTTACACACTTACACACTCAGAAGTTTTGCCTTGAGAGTTCTCACCCTGGTTCTATGAGGTATATGGATAAATAAAATGCCATCGGGTGCTCGTATAACACTTCATCTGTTGCCTACATTTTTTTTAGTGGAACGGGACGACATGCGTTCCTAGCAGACCACGACAGAAACGGCCGGTGAGTCCCCTCACCGGACAAGGACATCGAGGAAGCAGAGGATGCTTGTGCTGAGGACAGCCACCATGTGGCCCCCCTGGGAGTCCCAATCAGCCCGGTTATGTGGATTTGAAATTGCCGTGACAAAGTGTGACCAACAGGCCTTCTATATAGACACTCCGGTATTGGAGAGGAGTATGGTTTACTTCGGCTGTGTATGTTGGCACGCTGCGCTGCAATAAAAGATTGAAAGTGACATTTCTTCTTTCGTGATTATATTGGATGGCCAAGAAATACTGATCTTGCTTTTTGCTTTTTGAATAGCCGGTTAAATAGAGGAGCAGTTGCTCTCTATGGAGCATTTCTAGGGGAAATTTTGTCTTTGATATAAAATGGTTAATCCTGAGGGAAGGATTTGCAAGGATGAACGTTTACTCTTAAAAGACCATAAACTGCTCTATATCGAGTAATGAGAAATATAAATATTCATGCTCAGAGGAACAACCAGTGGTATCCAGTGTACCAACATTTGAGACTAACAGTTGATTGGCCACGGATCAATAGTTCGCCTTGATGGTAGACAAACATTTTAACCGTGGAGAGACTAAATGGGGAGGGTCGAACACTTGGTACTCTTTACGGTAGTAAAAAAAAGACCGATGCTAGAGGCAACACGTTTATTCCTCAAAGGGGCGACTGGCGATGGCCCTTTCGTCCAGTTTGGCTAAGGGTGTAGGTTTATGGCGCCATACTCCACAATAAATCGAACGCGTGTTGTCAATACCATAAAAGACATATCTGCAAAATAGAGTTAATTCTTTTACATGGCACTTACAAGCTATAAAAAACGTTTAGTTCTGTAGACGGCACAGCACTGTTGAAAGCATTAAAAGTCCAGGTAATAGAGGCGACCTGCACAAAAAGTTTAAAAGACATATACAAAAGATGTATGGTCAGGATAATTCTTCACAAACCAAGCGCAAATTCCTGATCCGAAAGGCCGCACGATAAAGAGATACCAACTCGCCAAACTATTCACAGCATGTCCGGAGGGGCTACTCAAGAAGCTTGCTTCAGAAAACACAAGAATAGAGATAAACAGAGAATACTAGATCCACTTGAAGTTCGCTGACACTGTAGTCTTTTTAAGGGAGTCTGTAGAACACTTTGTATAAATTCTTGAAGCACTAATATCACAAGAGAGTTTGTGGGCCTGCAAATGAATGTGAATAAATTGAAAGTAATTATGAACAAACATGAAACAAACACCTCCTTTAGCATACGTAACAAAACGCTACTTACAGTTGAAGATTATTACTATCTCAGAGAAATTTTCATTGCTGACGCCAACCACGAGACAGACGTTTTCCGCAGAATAGGTATGAGCTTGGGTGCACTCGGAAAACACTCCCAAATAATAAATGTAAGCTACATCTATCGCTCAAAATTACAATATGCAAATAATGCATCGGGCCAGTGATAACATGTAGAGCGGAAACATTGCGCCTTACTAAACAACTGGAAATCAAACTTACGTTGGATCAACAAGACATGGAACGTATAAAGGTACGAATATTACTTCGAGAAAGAAAAAGTTTTCAGGATGAGGGAGCAAACTTCAGTAGACGATATCATAGTACAAATAAAGAAAAAGCGCCTCAAGGTGGCCATGCGGCAAGACAAAATGACTACCGCAGGACCACCAGAGTAACAGAGTGGATCCGGAGAGATGCGTCTAGAAGAAAGGGAATCCCAATAACTCCACGGAGGGAACAAATGAGAAATTTTGGGGGCAAAAAATCTACTCGAGGAGCGCAGCACAGGATGGGCTGCAGGCCATTCGTTTTGCAGTGTACGTTAATTGGCTTTAATAATAACGATGATGGTGAATAGCTGAGAACTGGTGGTTCATCAACAAGTATCCGATACCAAGTACTCTGCAAGCGCTGATGTTGCTTTCCTGTAGTGTTGAGATGATTGCAGGGTTATTACATCCCCCACGTAGGACTCACTGACTCGACGCTGTGGATAACTGCAAGGCAGTGTGATATGCGGCCACAGTGTGCAGGTCGTGTGTTAGTGTTTACAGTAAGGCTGGATGTCTACAATGTGGACCTCCATGGGCATTGGGTTTCAGTTGACTGTGGGCGTACTACGTCAGGTATAACGTCATAGTGAAGGTGACAGATGTGGCGAAGTACCTAATAAGAGCAGAAGCACTGAGGGATAGGTGGAGTACAGATGCGCAAATGTAGACTTTATCCTACTAAACAACACAAAAATGCGCGAGCAGGCGGTTGGTTTGCAAGCTGCCTCCCTAGTCCAGCAGCGTAGTTACAAAAGTCAAGCACAACCAATCCCTGCACAAACCAAAACCGAATGATTACTCAACAAGAGCGAACTTTTGAGGCACGCGTCCTCAAGGGAGTGGACACTCTTTTAACCAGGGTGGACCAAATACCAGGCTACCTTCACCCCAATTCCTAGCTATGCGGAAGATTCACAGGTGAGGATATTGTCATCCGAGGGTGGAATTCTTATGATTTGAAATAATACCTACAGTAGTTTACCGCTGGATGATATTCTAACCTTGCAATCAGGATTTTATCCCACAACAGGAAACAGGCAAAAAACTAAACATTTAGTCTAGTGGGACGTATCAAGCATACCTAATATTGCCACTCTGGTCAGCACACCTATACTCGCTGATATTGAATATGACAAAGATGCAAGCCTCACAGTATCTATGTCATTGCAGCAACGGCCTCTTTCGTTACCAATGTGTGCAGTGGTACCAAATAACCAAGCTACAGGAAATAAAATACAGCTAAGACACAAAACCTCACATGCACACAATACGTAACGACTTTTGTCAATATGTAAGATTGGGAAATTTGTCGAGAGAGACAGCCACCGGGATTTCGCTATCTCTACAAGACAGCTTAACTTTGAATGGTCGCACGCTGAGAAAGATTATAGCAGTGACCATACAATCATACACGTGGCCGTTAAAGGTCCACCGAAGCTTTTAAAGTGGTAGAAACGGCCCATCGCAGATTGGCACAAATACAATTCACATGGACACGGCTGCGACCTAAATGTTAAAGACTCCTGGAGGGAAGATATCAAACCAGCAAAAAGAAGTAGAACAAATCATACTCGCAAACGGAATACCACGTAGCAGTGGATAGCACCTATTGCATTGTTTCTATACTAGAAATGCGCTTGTGAATGCTGGATTGAGAATAGGCCCAACCTTAAAGTTAAGAAGCCCACGAATCAGCTGAACAAACACGCCAAAATACCGCAGGGTACCTACGACGTCATCAGTTTATGAAAACGTCTGATCAGTTACAAACACACCTAACACCTGGAATAATAGGCTACTATGATCCCCCATCAACCCGGGAGCAACAAAAACAGACATCTCAGCCACTGCAAAAGAAATGCTGCATCGGCTCCAGAGGCAATTACCTCGGCACATCTTGAAAACTTAGCGGCGGAGAAGGATTTTTGAGCGCTTTTTAAAGACGTAAACCGTATGTGGTAGTACAAGACCACCTTAAAGGTTGGAACAGGATTTTATACCTAAACCAAAAAAAGGCAGGCAGTGTACTGAGAAACCAACGACCGATCAAATAAACATAAAAGGGACCGGCAAAATCATGAAATGTCTGGTCTTGCAGCTGCCTTCAAGATCACACCAACTAGAAAGGAGCTCTTCCAAAGCAGCTTGTTGGGTATCGGGCGAACGCTTTCACATAAAACTCACTACATCAAAAGGGCCAAAATATCACTCAAGGAACTCAAAAAGTGCCAACTTAGAGCTATACTAGCAAATATTTCTCAAGAAATGATTTGACAACGCGGATTTCTTTGAAATGACTGAGGAAGTCGCTAGGAACAGACTGCGGAGCCCCTCTCTGTAATTATCTCACAACATTTTGAGAGGAAGAGTACCCGGAGTTGGAATTGACGTGCACACATCGAATAATTTCGACATGAGCAATGAGGAATCTTACAAGGCTGTGTACTATCCTCTACTTTATTCAGCCTGGCTATGCTTTAAGCTCACAGGTTCTTGGAATTGGTACTAGATATCCCAAACACCTTCTACACGGATGAGTTACCATGTGGGTCAACACCGACATTGCCGGGCACATGCAAAACCTGATACAGCCGGCCGTCTACGCTACAGAAGCTTCCGGCATGCAGATAGGGGGTAAGTGCTCTATGGAGAGAACAAAACCAATGGAAGTTAATATTCATTGATGAAAAGTTTCCGATCTTCTGTTATCGTTCAACATGCACACCGCCATCGTGCAAGTACTTCAAAAAAGTAGGACTACCGTTCCAGAGGGAAGGAATATGGCAGATGGCGGTGAATAACAGTATCAGAGAAGGAGAACAAATTTTGCGGACATTTTAAATAATGTCCAACAAAAATATCCCCCCTACCACGTGACTTGTTTTGCCTCAGAGAAGCCCAATTAATGCCTACAATTCGGGATCAGATAACGTACGTCACATCAATAGGGCGCAGGAGAAAAGCGTAACACTTTCGTACAGAAAAATATGAAAATCGGTTTCAGCGTTCCTTGGTATCTCAATCACCAAGCTTCTAATCAACACAGCTACCATAATACAATTCAAGAGTATTGACAGTTAACAGGCCACAATTCGCTGAATCAACTGCGAAAATCCCTCCAAGGCCAGGACACTCTGTGTGCCGCAAACCACAATCCCTTGCCAACCAGTAGCAGGAGCTGGCTATATTTCCACCGGAACCGTTACACTTCACTCAAACAGCACCCATCCCCCGAAATATATGGAAAGAACGCGACCAATCCCGAGGACGTATGCAGGCCAACTTTTATGTAGCAAAGCCACCATGCACTCGCATAAAACATTATGTTTAACAAACGCAGCATGCAGGTTTTTAGCTATGGTATCGCAATCACGAGCAGTTCGGGCCAAAAGGGGACAAACGAAGAAAATGGCCGTTGCAACGAATAACTGAGGCCACAGTGATAGCTAGGACAGGCGCCTGCCTTGAGGACAGCATTTTCATAATTACATATTCAGTGACCCCAGGAAAGCCTGCGCCCTTGAGACACAAAATTTTGTTTAGAAAACAGCTCCAGAAGACTTAAACTCCATAAAGGCACGATAGGGTACACTGGGCAGCGTGACGTGGAGTTTGGCAAGAAACAAAATAGCAAAAGAATTCTAGCCCTGGAAGCATTTTTTCGGACACGTTCCAACGGTAGACAAACCCGGAAGCCCGTAATTTGCAAAAATGAGACGTTAGGCACTATGCAGACCGCAGACGTAAATTCATTCCTCCGCGCAAGAAATTCTGGAGGCAACAGCAAAGCACCGTGAGCAGGACGAAAAACACAATATTACTCACACCAGGTGAAGTATACATGAAAAAAAGGCTGTTTAACATTTACCCACCAATGTGCGAGGTATGCCCGGACCGCTTAATCAAGAGCGCATAGTATGGACCGAAACTGTATCCGTCGGGAGTGGCTAGGTAAATCGGCGCCGCTCACGCAGCAGCTGTAAATGGCAGGCTTTGTCAGAAACCCCCGTAGTTTGGAGCACCAGCTGCCTGGCAAGAACCCTCTAAAATCCAACAAGAAAAATTTCATTGTTCCTGCCGAATAAGAAGTTCAAAGCGAAACAGCCAAATAATTTTTTTCTTTCTCTGTCTATCACAATGTAAATTATACAGACGCAGTTGCGTCCCCGATATCGGCAGATATTATTTCTATTCTGAACTTTGACGAGTTGCCGTGCTTCCTTCCAGCACTGTCTTATTCCGCCATTTTAGGATTATGTGAACTCGATCAATGAGCCAGCATTACCTTGAGCATTGGCGTTCACGAGTTGACTGTTGGGCGAGCTAAAATGACAGGAATCCCCGTTGTTAGCTGGACTGCGCGGTTGTACGCGAACGTCACAGAAGGCGATTTATACCTCGTTACGTGGCCCACGGTCATCTTCATGGCGATCATATTTGTTTTGCCTTGTGCCCCTTTTTTTACACGATTGTGTTTACATGGCTCCCGCAGTTCCGTTCGCAGGTGGCTATTATTAATGAGTCGAAGTATGTCCTGCATGAAATGGGACGTGAATAATTGATTGATTGCAGGATTTAACAGGCCCACGCACCGCAGGGGATTAGACGCGCGCCGTAGTGGATGGCTCCGGATAAATTTTGGCCTCCTGGGGATCTTTATCGTGCGCCGAAATCTCGTACACACGGCGTTTTTGCTTTTCGCCTCCATCAGAAAAGCTGCCGCCACGGCTGGGAATGGAAGCCACGACCTACGTGCTCAGCAAGCGCAACGCCTTAGCCACATTCACTCCCGCGGCGGGTACGGAGTGAATGCATTACCGCGCTCAGAGATGAGGGGTTCTGTTAGCACCAGAAAGTGAAAGCGGTGAGTTAGATGACAAAGCTCGCCATTTCTCCACGTGTTCTAAGCGGCGGCGCTTTAGATTGAGCTTACGGAGTCAAAGACTGTCCTCTGCTATTGGTTTGTCATGAATGAAAATCCGATGGGTAGCATCGGTAATACGGCTAACTTCATACGTTGGGGCAACACAAGGGCGACAATCCTATATCAGAGCAAAGAAACTCGTGGTTTTGCTGTTCCTAAAGTTTCAGGTCGGCATGAAGGTGCAATGTCAGAGCGTTTGCAGCGATGGCAATTTTTGCAACGGGAATATTTCACAAAAAGAAAGCCGGCGATGCCCCGACGTTGGCTAAGACTTACTATCGGTCACGGGCTTGAGTCAATCCGATAGTTCAAAAGTATTGTCAGGAAGCCAAAGCCCACGCAGTTGTCTGGAAAGAAAAAAGTTGCAGAGGCATCTATGTTTGTATCCTATGATGTAAGGCGCGATAGCGATACTTCTATTCAAGTTCGAGCGCAGCTGCTGCATTTCTGATCGAAGCCTAACGAAAAGAGAAAGACTAGCAACCAGGCTTTTTAAACACCACGTCCCAGGAGAGTCAAAGGGTTTTCGGCTTTTGTGGCTTAAAATGCGACCGTTGCAAATGCGAGGTGTTGGTCAGTTGAGCCAAGAGGAGTCAGTGTAAGGTGTATCAAAATAGTTATTCTATGAAATCTAGGACGGGCTGAACAATTGTGCTTTTTTAAAAGAGAGAGAAACATAGACAGAGATATATATCTTTTTTCTGGAGGAAATAGTTGTGGTTTAGGAAAATGGGGCACAGAGATTGCAGGCAGCTCAAAGGTGGAACCTGAGTGTATACGGCTCCAGATGCAGCAGCTCCTCTCCTTGCCTCTCAATCAGCTTGCGCTGTCTTGAGGTAACAAGCTGGTCAAGTCTGCCTCCCATGCCTCGAAGCACGTCAGACCGGGGGGAGCCTGCTCTTCTAGACACGCAGGTTGTTTCACGTAGCTGAAGCATGCATGCGAAGCTTGCTACCGTTTTATTGCAGACATCGCGGTGTTTGTAGAGGTTAACTACTTTTGCCGTGGGCAACGCCACCACCCGGTGTGCCGTGCTTGCTTTTCCTTACGGGATTGGGCGACAGGTTTTGCTGGCGAGAAGGGCTGAGAGGTGCAGGTGGGCGACTGCAAACGGTGTCGACAAGAGGCACAGTGAGCATCGTTGATGAACATCGACTACATTGCTCACAAGCTATTATCCGTAACCGCAGAATGAGTTACTTGGGCGGGATCTGGGAAACCCAACACCATGGTATTACTACAGCGACATGTGTTGTCTGGCTCCTCACAGGAGACCCGCAGCTATCGGTTTGTTTATAAAAAAATTCTTTTTCCATCGCGACGCTGCTGGGACCTGGTGGGGGAAGGTTAAGCAAGTGAACTCCAGCAGGCGGACTTAAAACTTTCTGCGGATGTTTTCCGTCCCTCCTTTTTTTGTAATTCTTTTGAAATTTCTTCCAAAAAAACGTTTTCCACAACGCTTACCTGAAAGAACAGCTGATGCTTCCGCCTACATATATTTCCTCCCGCACATACCACATAAACATAAGTTGGTGTTCCTCCTTGTGGACTAACCTATCTGACGATTCTTTCATTCCAAGAACCACCGTTGGCTGCAAGCACCATCCCGCCTCCACTGCTTCCATGTCGGTACACTCCCAATTCAAGACTGCCCTAGAAAACCTGATTTGTTAAAGTGTGTAGAACTACTATGTACTCCCACTATGTACTACACATGTTGGTTGCCATATGTCTGTATCCCCACTCCTTTCTGTGGTGCCTCTTGGCCCTGAAAGTATTGTAAATAACTAAAAAATGAGATAATTTCATCTTCAAAGAAGAAGTAAAACATTCGGCACTTTCTAGTGTTCCCAGAGCTGTGCAACTGCTGTCGAAATTGATCTTTATGTTGCGGACGGAATTGTTAGTTCCGGTAAGCAGTACTCTGGTCGGTGTGGGTATGGACAGAGGAAGCTATCAGGGTAAAACGTCCCAGACACTTTCAGGTGAAGCATTGCAAAATTGTCTCCGGAGATTATAAATCAAGTGTTACATAAATCAAGTTATAAATCAAGTGCAGCGAAGTTATTACGTTTGCGTCAAGTATCACTGCTTTTATTGAAAGAAAATCGGTTACAGAGTGTCGAATCATAGACTTTGTAGATAGTTGACGTGTCACAGTATGTCTCGAAGAAATCCTTACAACACTTGGCAGTTTTGTTTCTCAAGGTAATAGGAGTATAGTCGTCCTTCGAAGTCTGCCACAATTCACATTTCACTTTTCTTTTGTCAGTGCTTGAAATTGATATCACTTCTGAAAAGGCGACCGAAATCTCATAGTAAGAACAGCAAATTGATCTTCAAGCAATACTCATGCGTACAACGTTTAGTATAAAAAGCCCATATACACAGACAGTAGCATTTAACTTGTTTGTACATGCGATGCCTTTTTCAACTGTGCGACGTTATGTGGCATCAACCTAACATTGCTTTTTGAATGCACATGTCTGCCCTTCCCAAACTAGGAGAGAGAAAACGATACTTCTTGTCCACTCTTGCCTTACCGCTAGTAAAACGCGAGAATAAACGTTATGATGCTCAACAAATGTGCTTTCATCATTGAATTTCTGCTTCGGCCCTTGGTGGTAGTAGAAGTAGGGCAGAAGTCATTATTGTGACGCTAGCACTGTTAGGCGCCGACAGTAAGCACAAGAGTCTCTGAACAGAAGGTCGATAAGGGTAGCATCCTGGGAATGCTGGTATTCCATACCTAAATTAACTGCGCAAAAATTGGAGACAGGGACGAAGTACTTTTGTCGTTATCAGCTAGGAGATTTTAGCAGTGACGCTGCGGGAAAAAGCTTCCATCACTGCAAGGCCAAATATTTGGAGTTCAGTCATCTCTTCGTTCTTTATAAAGCACAAGATGTACCAGGGGAGTTGTCTGGGCTCTGTGGCGACTTCCCAAAAAGTGATGTTGCCGTTGCTGTGCACGCACAGTTGCGTTTCCAGGTGTATGAGCGCGAGTATGACAGCTTCATTCATGCACCCTTATCCTCTGAAAAAAAATCAATTTTTTTGTGCGTTTCCCCCGCCGATACCACACCTTGCTATGAAACACGCTCGGGGTAAATATCTCGGATAATATTGACCGCCAGGGTGCTTGAAGGATTTGGTTATCCTCGATAAAACAAGGATTTTTGGTTTTCGCCTCCATGACAAAAACGGCCCCGGTGTCGCCAATTAAACATCTCGCCTTAGTGACAGAAGTCACAAGACTCCAGCACTGAGTCGCCATTGGGGTTCTTCGCCCTTCCGCCAGCTATGACCGCAGCTGGTCGGCCATATTTCAGCAAGAGAGAAGAGAATGAGCTAGTGCGCGACGGCCTTGTGATCGCATGGTTTTGTTCAGGCGTTTCTAGGTGTTTCCATTCCAATTAAGGCCATATTTTGTAAAATGATTTTGTCTAGAATACAAGAGCCATATTCGTTCGCAAATTAGCTCTTCCCCTGTGGCTGCGTAGACCTTTCGATGGCGAAATGGTTTGGCCGTTGCTCTGTATCCTCGAGTGCGGTCAGAGGGAAATGACATCAAGGCCCATTTCTCATGGTAAGTATCGTTTAGACCCACTATCTCTGCACGATTTTTTTCTGAACAGTTCTAGAAAACCACGCCATCTATTCCTCTGCTATTTTCGCACGCGTTCTATGGGCGCCCCAGTATTGACCACAGGCAAAAATTAGTGAATCTGTAAACCTCCACGGCGAAACAATTATGGCCAGTACAAAGTAACTCTACGCATGGTTTACATGCAAGTATCTTAACATAGTGTCCCATTAGTATACACTGGATACTACCGTCTATGCACAAAATATCCGTTTATCTCATGTAGTCAAGAGGAGTGCGACGTTGCCAACAAATTCGCTTTAATTTACCGTAAGTGAGTATGGTCTAGCCAAGTAAACCCAAACTAAATCACCAAGCAGAACGCGTGACAATGCGCAGTTTTAATTATTTTTATTTTACACTATATATGGCGACGTACTCACCATTTTCATTGATTCCTTCTGGTAGCACTTGTACAACAGAGCAGTTCTTGCCAGTGTACAAAAAGCGCCAACTAATCGGGGGCAGGTTGTAACCAAACCACGCTAAAAACAAAACGAAAAACATGAAACACAACATATAAAAACATCTTGCATTCATTGAGGTTTTCTATGTGGCGTTTTACTCAGCATCACGTAATTTAGCAAGGAAAGAGGAAGGTTTGGGACGGCATATAGGAGAACTGATAGTTGACGTCTTACAGGATCAGCAGTTACAAAGTTACAGGTAATTGCACTATCACGATTCTACGGAAAAACGGGACATTCAGTGAAGGCGATGCTCAGTACAAATTTTATTTCTAAAATAAACGTTTTGAAATGCACTTCTACATTTGCTTTAAAATTACGGTACACGCCTCCGGCCCTTTGATATATTTTATGTCGTTTTCATTTATTTTATGCACAGGGGTACCCGAAGGAATACTTTCCCGGAATTCCTGTAGCTTGCTTACAACTTATATCTCAGTCTTCTCTTTTACGACGCGTACATAATGAACACTTGGCATGCAATCACTGCCCTAGAGAGCGCATTTGAATGTTAAAACATACAAGATTTTTTATCGTTCAAATAGTCTGCGGACTCATAGACCTCGCCTCGATGTATTACCATGTGGAGAATAAGCCTAGAATAGAACGTAACCGCCAGCGAGCGGTTTTATAAGGAATTGCTGGGTACAGAGTCGCATGGACTTCCCTTGTGGGCAAAACAGTTCCAGGCAGAACACGCATATCGCGTGCGTACACAAGCGCTAACCCAAAAGGCGTCCTAACAAAGCTGCAGCTAGCGTCAAGCGTTCAAAATTTTGGCGTTATTCGTATTCTCCATAAGAACTGTCTTCCTAGCCGAGGAGGACGGTGTGGGGCTATACAAATGTCCTGGCCAACAATAATAACTTCTTGTTATTCTCAGGTATGAAGTACCTCGATCTTTATGGAAGATTGTTTAGTCCGTTACCTACTATCGAGGGGAACTTTACAAGTCATATATCGACGGTAGGAATTATTTACTAAATCTTCACATTAAAGCCGCTTCTGGGGGCTCTCGCATTTCTTCCCTATGCTGTAGCTAGGCCAATCACATTCGAACAGCTTTGTACGTTCACATTTGTGCTCCTTTTTGCGGGTAGGAATCCAAAAAAGAAACCTTTTAACATTTATTTTATTGTACAACCGGAATACGTTGTATGCCTTGATAAAATATCATTTGAACATATTGAATGCATCGTG
Organism: Haemaphysalis longicornis; assembly: GCA_013339765.2. NCBI lineage: Eukaryota > Metazoa > Arthropoda > Arachnida > Ixodida > Ixodidae > Haemaphysalis > Haemaphysalis longicornis. The sequence continues at coordinate 96,195,753 of CM023453.1, read as the reverse complement.
ACTTACAGCAAAAGCAATGCATTCCGAGTGAAGCATGCTTAGTTTCATGAAATATATATGTCTATGTGTGATTTTTCTTTGCTGTGGCTCAAACTCATTCGGTAAAAGTTCGTGAAGCTGACGGGCCAGAATTGCGAACTTTCCTGCAGCAATATTGCGAAACAGAGTGAGTGCTGCTCACGCCGCCTTCACATAATACCAAAGTGTTCACATAATTCTGTACTTTGCGCACTCGCACCGTGGAAATCGACCGTGTGATATTCCGTCGATTTAGCCAAGTTACGTTTAGGCAGTAAGGACTTCAAAACTCATAGCCTCATACCTTCTCTAGGTACCATGAATTCTATGCGAGTTTCATATCACCTAAGTCCACGTCATGTTCACCACTCCACAACCTTTCCTCTGTGCCCACTGTCCCCATCACAGCACGCTGTACCATAAAGTACACGCACGAGAACGCCCCCGAGATTTTCAATCTTCCCAATGCCCTCCTTCCATTAGTGGAGCCCTATTCTGTCTTATAAAGCATCTCGTTTATATTTCTGGCTCATTAAGCGTCAGGAGCCAATCGCAGTAAACACGTGTTGTGTTGGGCGCGATGACAACAGTTGATATCCATTGTGATTACCTTTTAAGACTAACAGAATTTTATAGTGATAGGTCTCTCAGACGAACAGAAGTGGGAGCCGTAACAAGAAAAACAGTGATAAGCAGTATGTAAAGAATAACTGATAGTGAGAGGGGAAGGGTAAAGAGGAAAGAAGGGAAACAAATACTCTACTGAAGAACTGTGTCAGCAAAAAATATGCGACGAAGAGTGAAAAGAGCAAAAAGACATTACAACACAGTGACATGTGAATAGTCAGGCAGTTGTAAGTTATGCGATAAAGCTGTAGTGACGTGTCGAACTGATGTTGCAGATACGATGCAAAAAATGGTATTTTGTGTCACGTGCGCCACCACATACACGTACGCTGATACACACACAAAGAATTATGTAAACAGCAATATGAAGATAAGACAAAGTTGTCAGTGCGACAAGAAAGCCGCGGCACCAATGCTTTCTTTAGGCAAGATTTAATAGCAGGACTCTGGGGCGAGTTCATTCGTTCTTGCTCATGAAAGACTGAACAGCGCGAACAAAACCGAAAAATCTACTCGTTTACACTAACTTCACAAACGTTTATAGAAGTCTTCTGCAGGAGACTAAGAAAAGGAGAAAAGAGTGAAAAACTAGCAGGAAGGCAAGAAGAAACGTCCTTCCACCCGTCCACCACATTTCCCACAATGTTTAGACAGTTGTGGCAAGATACAAGGTGAAAGTTGTTTTCCGCCTCGTACGAGTTAGCAAAATTATGTGTTGTGCAGGAAAGACTGCTAAAAAAAATATGCAACCCCCTTCACCAATTTATAAGTAATGTGGTTTGCGAGGTACAACTGAACTGCGGCTCTTTATCGCAGAGACAGGCCGACGCTTCGATAAGCGAGCAAGAGAGCACAGATTTCCTGTACGCAGCAATTCGGGCGGTCATATGAATGAGCATTGCGAAAGACGCGGATGTATGTCACCGCTGCAAAAAAGAAAGTTCCTCAAGCGAGTTTTAAATAAAGGCGAGAGCAACAGAATAGAAGTCTATTACATTAACAATCGAATGACAAAGGCGGAAGCACGTTATCGTTGTCATTCTTTCATGAAGAGATCTGATTCGTAGACGGGTTCCTGTATTCAAAAATTTGATGATTGTTAGCCTTTTTTGCCGTCCGTATTTTCTTAGAAGCCTTCTTGGGCTGTTCTTGGTGTAATGTGAATTTGCGTGTATGGCCGAGAAAAAAATGGCAGCATCTCCACGCCGTGGATGATGGCGAGGGTGCGACGAGCAAGGCCAAATGACATCCAAGTTGCGCCCCGTGTGACATCCGGTTTGCGCCCCGACCGTCATTCGATTTGAGCCGTGAGAGTTGAGTTCTTAGATAGAGGGATGATTTTCATTCGGGAAAGCTGTACACGTTGAGCAGCTTGGTACCGGAATCTTGGAAGGACCGCGAACATCATCCTAATTCATAAGAAAGGCGACATGAAGGACTTGAAAAATTATAGGCCGATCAGCTTACTGTCAGTCGTCTACAAGGTATTTACCAAGGTAATCGCTAACCGAATCTCTGCAACCTTAGATTTCAGTCAACCTAAAGAACAAGCAGGGTTCTGTAAAGGTTATTCCACAATGGACCATATTCACACGATCAATCAGGTGATAGAAAAGTGCTCTGAGTATACCGAACCCCTATATATAGCCTTCATAGATTATGAGAAAGAATTTGACTCGGTCGAAACCCTAGCAGTCATTCAGGCATTACGGAACCAGGGGGTAAATGAGCATTATGTAAGAATACTAGAGGATATCTACAATGGGTCTGCAGCTACCATCATCCTCCATAGGGAGAGCAGTAAAATACCTATAAGGAAGGGTGTCAGACAAGGAGACACAATCTCTCCAATGTTATTCACAGCATGCTTACAAGAAGTATTCAGAACGTTGGATTGGGAACAGGTGGGAGTAAGGGTTAATGGAGAATACCTCAGTAACCTCAGTTTTTGCTGATGACGTTGCCTTGCTAAGTAACTGGGGACGAATTGCAAAGCATGCTTTCCGCACTGGGCAACAGAGTAGAACCGTGGGCCTGAAAATTAATATGCAGAAAACTAAAGTAATGATCAATAACCTCGGGACAGCACAGCAGTTTTAGATAGGTGGCGAGGCAGTGGAAGTGGTAAGCGAATATATCTACTTAGGCCAAGTTGTGACCCCAGATCCCAACCACGAGGCAGAGATAATTAGAAGATCAGAATGGGGTGGGGGGCATATGGCAGACATTCTCAGATAATGAATAGCAGCCTACCATTGTCGCTGAAGAAGAAAGTGTATGACAGCTGCATCTTACCGGTACTCACCTACGGGGCAGAAAATTGGAGGTTCACTAAGAGTGTTCAACTTAAATTGAAAACGACTCAGCGGGCAATGGAGCGGAAAATGATAGGTGTAACATTAAGGGACAAGATGAGAGCGGAGTGGGTCAGGGACAAACTGGTGTTAAAGACATGTTACTAGAAATTAAGAAGAATAAATGGACGTGGGCAGGGCATGTAATGCGAAGGCAAGATAACCGCTGGTCATTAAGGGTAACAGAGTGGATCCCTAGAGAAGGCAAGCGTTGCAGGGGGCGGCAGAAAGTTAGATGGGCAGATGAGATCAAGAACTTTGCGGGGATAAATTGGTCACAGTTGGCACAGGACCGAGATAATTGGAGAATAATGGGAGAGGCCTTTGCCCTGCAGTGGGCGTAGATAGGCTGGTGATGATGATGATATGATGACGTTTGCTTCCGTCCATGGCGGGAAAAGAGTGTGATTTCCGCAATTCCCTTATATACGCAGTGCACCACGGCGCCATCTCGTGTTTACGCATAGCGCCATCTAGCGCAGTTCGAAGCAGTCACTGTCTATTACAACTTGATCACAACCTGACTAAACCGGTGTTTTTGCGCGTTTTCTCGTGGCTAGGTTATGTTTGTGCCTGTTCTGAAGTATTTTGGAGTGTTCTTGTACCCTGTTAGGTAGTTTCACACAGATTTTCGCTTCGATGGTGGCGTGCACACGCATGAACGCGCACGGAAATTGGGAGGTCCTAATGTACTCACACCGTTACAGGCGAGAATGAGTATGCCGTTTGACTCTCGGGTACTAACTCATGGTCGTAGCCCAGTAGGGAAAGACGACGGACACTAACTCTGCCAGGTGTACCTGACACAGGCTTGAACCCTGCGGCGCCTGTGTGATTTTTTGATTGTAAATGCTATGCGGGCGGACGCGGATGGACATTGTCAGGTCCTAAGGTACTCCACAGATAATAAACAGTTGATAGTCAGCGTCCGTTTCTTTCCTACGTGTTTTTATTTGTCCGTCCGGTTTTGTTCGCTCTGTTTGGTCTTTTCACGGTTACGTAGATTTGAATGCGTGGATAAGATACCATCCCCTGACTTTCCTTTCACGATGTGAGCGGAAACCGGATTCCCGGATAGCCCGTTTTATTTTGTTGAGTGGGTGACCAACTTTGTTAATATGTTGGGATAACAGCAGGTTACAAAGGCTCGTATTATGTGACTTGGAATCACCAGACTTTCGGGTGTGGCCATTATACTGAAGGCGGCATTCTGTTTGCTCTAGAAGAAAAACTACGTTCTTGGTGTCGCAAGAAAAATTACCTTTTATGTTTACTGACGTACTACTGGGTATTACAGTTGTCGCCATGTGGGAGCAAATGTGGCATCGCGGGCTTTGGCAGGGCTGGCTGCCATTGTAATATGGGCGAGTGGTCTTAGACGATGTGAGTTAATAGCGTAGGTTTGATGATCGCCGATTGACAACCCGAGGGGGATCTACAAACTTTTATTGAAGCCGCTTGCTTTGCATGAGTGTGGTATGATGCTTAAGAATTGATGTTACTTTAGGTGCTGCCGATGATTAACTGAGTACCAGATTAGTGGTTAGCTAAGTGGGAGGCTGTCACAGGGTGAGCAACATTGCATTGCTATAGAGCTTGCAGTCGGGTTCACTGAACCATCAATAATCTGCGTAGGGTATTTTCGTCTAGTCAGCACGCACGGAGTACTGCGAAGTTTTGATTAAAGACGGATCCTTGCAAGCATTTTCTTTTAAAACGAACTGCTTGGCTGTAAGCTTCGCGAGTTTTATTGTTTCACATGATTGCTGTCGAAGTGGAGGAACTGATGGCAGTCTGTGGGCCTTCTATGAAGATTTGTGATTATTTTCTTGTACTTCAGTGCCATTGCGATATCATAAAAGGTGATTGATTCAGCCGAATACTCTTGCGAAAAGTAAATTACGGGGTGGCAGTTGTTGTAACCAGAGATAAAGGAGAGAAGTTCCTGTTTTTTGCGTTCCCAAATTAGAGAAACTTCGTCGCTGAATTGTTTTAATACAAGAGTTTATGAGCACATTTATCCGAATATGCTGTTGCAAGAGGCCACATGAAAATGTTAGCATTTTCACTGTGCGTCTGACTGATATGTCACTATGAAATTCTTTTTGTCTTGATATGGAATCGGAACGTTGATCAGCTGTTGGCATCCCACCCTACACAACACATATTTACTGTGATTGGCTCCTGATGCTTTATAAGCCAACTTCCTTGACATTCGACCCAAGCTTTCCCCAAGACTAATGTACAGACTGCCCCACGTGCGCTACCCATTTATTGTGTTTTATATATATTATATATATATATATATATAAAATAAATTAATCCCATTTTCCTATTTACATAAGAAATTGCTATTCCTCAGGGAGTTTTCGAACCAAAAATTTACTCGTTCGGTTACCTCTTGGTTCATCTTCAAATACTAAATTCTTTTCCCTTCATTGGTTCTAATAAATCACATACCAACCGTTTCAAGTAACGGAGTTGAACCTTCGCGAACCGGTTCAGAAGAGAGAAATCACTTGAACAAGTAACAACGATTGTGCCTACGTTTCACAAGACAACTTGCTCGGCAAAGAGAACTAGCAAGTTCTCTTTGCGAAACGTAGGCCACAATCGGCTTTTACCTTGTTCGAATTTTCTTCATATACTATATATAATAATTATATCATATATATATAGTATATATATAATATTAAGTGTGTCGATGAAAAATACCGTCGGTTACTTCTGTTCACAATAATTTTTCGTTCAGTCCGGTTTACAATCACATACCACCGGTTCGCGAACCGGTTCGAGCTGAATTATCACTGAATTCGAAAACAACATTTAGTAGTTTTAATACAACAGTCAAAACAAAATACAAAAAAATTCAAAATGCTGCTGTTCCCCAAGGGCAGTGGCGCAATTGCAAAGCAACTTGAACAATTACGAGATATTTGAAAACAGATGAAGTGGCAGAATTTACCACCTACTTCTCGCCCAGACTTTATGTTGTCTAGCGATAATATACCACCGCCAAGAGATATGCGGTGGAATATATATTCTGCACTTTCCTTTTTTGTTGAAAGCGCAATCGTCGCTATGGAATGGCCCATCACGCTAACCTTGAAGCCTTAAATTTAAGCCTGCGTACTGGCGCATTCAAATACCAGCGGTTATTACCAATGGTGCAGGTTTTGGATATTTGTAACAAAACAGAAAAATCCTACAACAGGCACATAAATACTACCAATGATTTGGATTATTTGGTCACCTTGAATAATTTGTTAGCGTCAATTTATCAAATGTGTTAGCCACTTTTTTCTTAAAAGTAAGCCTTAGTTAACGCTGAGTCACTGCATTATTGCTCTGACCACTGCAATTCCTTTTGGCATAGGCATACCCGATGTGTTCATTACAATCAGTATGTCATCGTACCGCCTGAACCCCGGCCATCGTCTGTGTGCTACATTGCGGAATCTTATAACAGATTATGCTGTTTCCAAACTGAAAGATAAATTTGACACGCGGAGCATAAGATGGGACTATTTTGCGTAGACGCTCTGTAATTCGTCCACAGCAGTACTCCCCTCCGCAAAGAGTAGAAGTAGAAGTATTGTCGCGAGTTTGGCAGTCACTACAACTGCACCTTCGAAAAAAAGCAGATCTGAAAGAGACAAAGCTGCAGAACAATCAGTAAAGAGATCGCTGGGTGAATGGGGCAGTGTGAGGTACCGGCCTGCCTTTCTGCACGTGTCATCTGCTTTATTACTGTTTCTCCTTCCAAGACAAGGTCTAGGGCTGCAGCTTCTTGCCAATGGATTTATTGCGCACCTTAACAGTTTCCCTGACATATCTGTTGTTATTTGTATCTGCAAAAAACGGAACTTGTCCACTATACTGTTATCAAAAACTGACCACGGAACTCACTTCGCATTGATGACACGTTTGGTTGTGAAGGGCAGGGCAAAGAAATGTATAGAGCAATATCCTAGTTTTGGTGCTGTTTTTACTTATTGGCTTTTGCTTACTTTTTGCGTATTATTTTAAAACAACCTGATTAAAAACAACGTGGTTTAAGACAACGCAAACACTTTTTTTTAAATGGCGCATTTGGTGCCCCGTGCTATATGATGCGCAGCTTATGTGCAGGCCGGCCGACCTATTTTAACCGGCTGGTGATATTAAACGTGAATCAAAGTCTCGATAAACGGACGTTCTCGATTTCCATCTACTTCAGAAAAACGGTCCCTTGGAAGGGAGATCGAGGCCACTTGTGGTCAGCAGCCACTTGTGGTCAGCAGCTCCTGCGGCCACACCAGTCAAGTATTAACCATTTGCAGGTTTCGGACCTTTTAAACAAATTATGAAATGCAAAAAGTTGGCCCACACCTGGTGTTGGCTTTCGCTGTTGTGCAGTGGAGCGCTCCTGCAGCCTGATTGTTTCAATAATGTCGCAGCTAGGGAAGGGCAAAGTCGTTTTATATCCCCTGCAAGCTGCCGAGAATGACATTTCGTTTGGTCAGCTTGCACTACGCTCGCGCTTCCAGCAGCAACAGACCATTGCTACACTGCTGCTCATTCCTTCCCCCCTTTGTTGCACAGAGAGTGACAGTGTTCACTAGTCTTGTAATAAAAGTGCGCGAGCGGATACGAAGTTGATGGTACTTGAAGGAATAAAAAAGCCTGAACTATCTTGACTGCAATATGAACAGCGGAGGGTAGAACCGTTTCGACATGAGCCGGTAACCGTTACTCCTTTTATCGGTGATTGATTGATTGTGGGGTTCAACGCGCCGACGCAACGCAGGTGATGAGGCGCGCCGTAGTGGATGGCTCCGGAATAATTTTGACCACCCGGGGATCTTTAACGTGAGTCGGAATCTCGAAAACACGGGCGTTTTTGCTTTTCGCCTCCATCAGAAAAGCGGCGCCGCAGCCGGGAATCGAACCCGCGACACCGTGCTCAGCAGCGCAACGCCTTAGCCACAGAGCCACAGCGGCGGGTCCTTTTACCGGTAAAGTTCCGGTTCGACACCCTGATACATATGTATTGTTGGCATTGGGAGTGTACTGCTGCGATATTGCGACATGATCATAGTTATATCCAGTGTGGAACACGGCGGGGCAATCCCTCTGTTCCTTCTACCCGTCCAAACCCATTGCCGCTGTCATCTGTGGATAACCATCATCATCATGCCCGGGCTGTTCCGTCTTTTGGTGGCCTGTGCTCGGCAGCCTAATTTAAAAATGATCCTTAGCATCCCGGAGCTGTGTCTCTCATAATATATATATATATAATATATATATATATGATATATAATATATATAATATATATATATAATATATATTATTGATATTGTGTTACCTCTTCAACGCTGCTTTATAAATAAACATATAAAATAGTTTTAGCTTGGCGTCTAGCGGAGGCTCACGCTACGGTGGCGGGCCACCCGCAACCGACCGCGCATGGGCGCGTGTGGAGGGCGAGGAGGTTGCCCCTAGGTGGAGAGAAGGCGCGGGCATGGCGAAGGCCGCCGGCGGGACTAATCCCCCCACCGGAATGAATTTTCACCTTCCCAGAAAGGGCCCGGCTACTTGCCGCTGTAGCCCTATCGGGCGGAAGCCGGTGTGCTAAAACTCTCACTTCTAAGCAAACCGATGGGTGCGTACCCCTTTGAGGAGAGGTTGATTGTAGTGTCTAAAATTTCACTATTGGAACATATCAAATTTACAGGTGTAACAAAGGGGGAAACTACTTTAGAAACAGGTTATATTGACCGTTTTCGAAGTTTTTTTTTTGTTCAAGTTTCTAATCAACAAACTTAGGTTTGTTTATGATAGCTAAGTTTTCGCGCCGAGACCGCACAATAAACAAACAAGAACTGCAACGCAAGAAAAAACACACGCTGCTCAGCGTAGTTGGCGGTGCAGTTGCCAACGCGAAGGTAACGTGGACGCAAATACCACCACTTTGTGCAATTTTTTGACGGCAGACAGGATTGCCCTTTTCTGTTATCCCCAAATCTACATGTTCCTCCGCGGTACAAATGAACGGTTAGATGCTCGCGCTGGGAAACCGCATGAGGCGCTGTGCACCTTCTTTATCGGTTTCTGTTATTAAGCCTCCGAACTTCTTAATACGAAAGTGTTTTATTGCGAGGGACACAAACCTCCGTGACGTCATTTCCGTCAGCGAACTAACGTCACCAGAAAAAAATTCCCGCGCCTTCCCGCGAGGGGAACACGAGTAAATGCAGAGCATTGGGGCCTCAGTACTGGTTGAAGGCAGTGTTGCTTCCATCGCTTCTTCCGTGATGCTGGAGTAGCTGACACGAGTAAACGTGGGAGCGAGCGTCAACCAAGGAAGGAAGGAGCAATGCAGTGACTGAAGCACGAGCGACCGCTAGCCGCTTTATATTTGCAGCGCGCGCAGTAGAGGGAGAGCAGTACGGGGGGAGGAGAGCGCGCATGCGCAAGCAGCGCGCGCCCTTCCACGCCCCACCGCGCTGCTATCACGCACCTGTTACGCTGAGACCGCGACAGAGCGAACGGGCTGACTACGATGCATGCGCGCGCCAGCTGCTGTTGAGAGAGTGGAGGGAAGGAGGAGAGGCGCACCTGCTGCGGAAGCGGAGCTGTGGACGCCGACCGACGCAGGAAGAGGCGAGGCTAAGAAATGCTGTGCATTTAAAAGTTCCACTGACGCAGCGGCGCCAAGATTCGACCCCACGAACACTCTGGCCGTAACGGGAGGTGTGGAACGCTTTGTGCACTAAACTTTTTTACACCCTTTTAGCCAAAAAAGGGTGTAGCATAAGTGGAGAAAGGGTGTTGGGAGTCATTTACACCCTTTTTCTTGAGTCTCAACACCCTTTTTATTTGAAACAAAGGGTGTTGATCAACTTCAACACCCTTGGTTTTTCTTAGGGTGTTGAAAGGGTGTGGAAAAGGTGTTCAGCTGTTGATTGAATAAGGCCGTGTTTGGATGCATAATAACGCTATGAAGAATAAGACATCCCCTCAAATACTCCTCTACTCGCAAGAAAGTTCCAAACGCAAGAAAAAAATAATTGCTCATATGCAATGATCGCTCGCTTCCTTATTCGGTGCACCCCATGCCCCAAGTTTAGCTTTGGCACGTGAAACACCAATTTGAAGCTTCAAAATTAAAAAGACTGTAGTCGTGTGGCGAAAAGGATATTTACCGACTGCAACAAGCTCGGCTTTCTGTACGTTTTTGAAACGGTGTGAAATAGGTGTGCAGTTGCAAAAAAAGAACAGCGGAGCTGGAAGTCTACCCAGTTTCTTCCGCTGTTGCAAAGTTTGTTATGTTTGCTAAGCTTTACAATGCTATTGCTAAGCTAGGATGACCGCTGAGGGGTGAGGCCAAGTTTAACCGGATTTTACAAGGCTGTTCCAGTGTGCCCACCTCGGTACTTGCTTCATAAGGAAAACAAATCTTCTATTATATATTTTTCTTTTCTTGTCTTACAAAAGGTAATGCTTCCTCGTATGGGGCACCTCAATCTCTTCAAACATTACCAACTCGCAAGTCTTCAAAATAAAACAGTTTGCATAATTTAAAATTTTCCCTTCGACACATCAGCCAGTCCTCTTTTTAAAAATTCAACTGTATTAATGTAGACAATTTTTATAATTACCGCCTAAGCACGGCTTTAAGAAGGGAGGCAAAGCCTGGCGAAAAATTACTCACTAGTTTTGAGCAATTACTTCTCAATGTACCTATGTACACCACCCGACATACAAAACAATGGACAGTGCGCTGTTGCAGAAGCAACTATGGTAATCTAATGTTCTCACACACTGTCCCCATCCTTTCAAATCAGCTCATTGAACGTGGCGTTAGCTTTCATTCTTTAAGCATTCCTAAGCTGCTTTTACGCATGCACCTGTAATAATGGTTGCTCTTTTTTTCTCCACCCGAAGAGTACCACTTCTGGCTATGTATGCTTGCAATATTCTCCTACACATTGTATTAACTTGTTTCTTTTCTCATTTCTGTTTATTTAACGATATTTCTTGTAAGAGCAGTTTCTTTATTATTGTTTCACTGCATTTTTCAGGAAACACTGTCGTATTGTAATTGCACTGTATTAATTATACGAAATCCCTGTAGAATGTATACCTTCAGGCGCCATCTACTGCCCATTCTCCCGTATTGGGTGAGAGCTCGTCAAGCTGTCACAGCACCTTTTTCTCGCGCCACGTCATGTCTTATAAAGAGCATGAAATAAATTTCTATTCTATCCTATATCGATGCACAGTAAACAGTCAACTGCTCCTTTGAAAGCACGTTTCACTTTCGTGTTTTACCGATTTCTATGAAAGAACAATCAACCACATTTTTCTGATCGCGTGCCCACACAGCTCCCTTTGTAGCGAACCGGCGACTAAACGATTTATAGCCAAAGTTTTGTGCTGGATTCATTTTGCTAGGCTTGACGGTGAGATGGAATCCACGATCAACGAGTGCAAAAAACGGCTCGAAAACAGAAATAAAGCACCCTCAAACAAAATAGAACTTACAAAAAGAACAAACTCATACAGCAAGTATTAAACAATGTGAAACCACTAGACTGATAAACGATTTTCATCAGAATTTATTCGTGGATGGTGACTGAAAAAAATGGAGGAACAAACTTTGACACATACTCATGATCTCTACTTAAGGGCGTGAACCCACCGTTTTCACCTTGTGATCACCGTTCTTTCTAATAAAGGACGTCCTTTCTGTGTAAATCGATCAGCTTTGGAAGGTCGTTAAATGTTCTGCCGCAACAAATTCACCACGTGAAGCAGAAACTGTGGCCGGGCATTTTGTAAACCTGGTCTTATCTAAAACCAAGCTCATCTGCACTCGAGAAGTGGAGGACTTTGATTTCATCGTCTGGCAAACAGGAACCTTAGCAACAGTATTTACCCGGCCACCTCAGTCTACTCATTTGGGCGGGACATCACCAATAACACTGCGTCTTCAGCCCTAATTCTAAGACGGGTTTGTTGTTAGGCATTGCGCATACCCCACAACTTCAATCAATTCCTGCAAGAAGTGTAGTGCCTGTGTGGCGTTAAGGAATGGTTATTTAGTTCGTAACCGCTGTACGCCCGCAGTGTGCCACATTTCATTCTCAAAGCTGCTGTGCATTCTATAAGGACATGTCGAGTCAAACCCAGGCCCTGATGGCGCTCGCGTCTCGAGTGCAGAGAGAGGAGGGGGAAATATTTCTTGTGCCTTACGGTTGTGAAATGATCGATATAGGTTATGGTGAAATTTGGCCTTACCCAAGAGACATGCGGAAAAGTCAACGTGTTACAGACGAGGAAGTGAAGACCTTCATAGAGCGTGCTGGCGTTCTGGGACAGGCACGTCCACCGTTCAGTAATTCTACTGGCCCGTACAAAAAAAGACTGCAGAAATCGCATCTCGAAACGCTTTCAGCCGCGGTTCAGAAAAATCCGCTAGTGAACAACAGGCTTGTTTTTTTATTATGAACAGAATCCGTCTGACCCATGAAAGTAAGCCGAAGAAAAATATTGTTTTCTTTTCAAGTCTACTAGGGTAATTATATAAATTGAGTTGATCGACTTGACATTCGCACATGCGGGAACGGTACTTTTTTCGAAGTTAGAAACCGCCGCCTTATAGTACGTTTCTGGAGATTCAACAATACAGGCAGACTCAAAAATACGTCGGGCAAATTTCTCTTACAAGCGATAATTGTTTCAGCAGTATACCTGGATGCCGCCCAGAACGGAAGGTGAACGCTGGCCCCGGCATGGTAGACCACACTATGCTTACGAATAGCGGAAGTGCGCAAAAAACCGATAAGCTACGCCGACTCGTATCATCGCTTTAACATGACATGTCGTCGTAGGGGAATCTTCGTTGGATGGATATTTGCAGCGCAGGAAAATTTCCTACGGAAAACGTTGCTTACCGCAATCACCGAAACACTTGCGGTGGAGATGTTTCTGTTCTCGTAACCAAAAGCTTCCCAAAATTTATAGTAGAATTTGTCGTTGACAACGGAAATCTCTTTTTTGTAAACTTGTACTCCAACATAACAAATAGCTCACATCGTGGGTATATTATCTCCGGCCTTTTGACAACTTCCATACGAATAACTAATTATTGTCTATGGTTTCAACCGATTTCTTATTGATTGCAGATTACGTGACTACGCCTAAAGCGGTGTTTATTAACAAGCCGCTATTAATATGCACCGCTCACCCTTCTCAACTGTTTTTCATGATCAATTCTCAATACGCAGAAGTTACCAATTCTTCGAAGAGCTAACACCGAGACAAGGCAATGCCACGTCTTCTATGGCCCTTCTGACATCAAATTCGATTGCTATTAAATTATAATGATGATGCTGATGATGATGATGGTGGGGATGGGGATGGGTATGAGATGATGATGACGTGTATTACAACTTAAAATGAACTCATGACGTGGTAGACGCCAGTTTTATTGCCCCAGTGATGCATACCTCCACCGAATACACGGAAGGTTGTTTTCTTTTAAATTGGTAATTAGTTTATTATTCTTATGTGGTTCAACTCAATTCTGATAATTTTTTGTCAGAAATACCAAATAACCTTAAGTCAACTATGGCTGCTCGTTAAAAAACTACTCCAGCTTATCAATTTTTATCTCTCTTCAAACGTATCTTTCATGAAACACAGGAAAAAAGGACTTGAATAATTCAAAATGCGAAAATGCCAGCTAACCGGTGGAATTGCATACGGCGATGCTATCAAGACAAGGTCGATGAGATACATTTTTTTGAACTTTGGGCAACTTGGAAATCACTTTGATTTGAAGGTGCAAACAAGGCCAAACAGAATAGCTTAGCGACTTTGCCTCTAAAATGAAAATACGTGGAAGGAGCTACGGGAGCTTGTGAAGTCAACTAGAAAAGAGGACGTTGGAAGCATTTCATTAGAAGCATTTCATTAGAAGAGGACGTTGGAAGCATTTCATACACAACAGCGCAGTTGTTGCCAGTGAAAGACGTTATATAAATTGCTTTGATGATTTCTTGGTTTCTGTGTATTCTACTGCAGCACCCCAACCCCTTCTAGTTTTCTTGAGCAAAGTGCTTGATATCATGTCAGAAAATAGTCCCTTCGGTAAAAGAACATTACAGAGAAATTTCGACATTTGCGGGCGTCGACGTGCAAGCAGGCTTTGCGTGTTCCGTGACTTTGAAAGGCCCGTGCACGGCATGGAATGAAAAGTAGATGATGCAGCTTGCCATGGCGCATGGACAGAAAAACATACTGATTACACATTTCTTTTAGGCGCGTAGTAGAGTATGTTCGGCATAAATGCCTCGTTTGCTTAGTGAAACAAAGCCGGGTAATTACGTGAGTTACATCAAATAAAGAAAAAGACAAAATGGGATGATTGATGAAATTACTTAGAGAATATCGATATGTATTCTGTTGTGGGCGATTTATGCTTTCGCAATTCATATATAACAGGTTTCGTGCCCTTTGATATTTTAGCGGGATGGTCTAAGTGACCTGTACAGTTTTCCTTACTCCATTTATTCCTCCTGTGTAACCCTGATTCCCTTAAGAAGTGAGCCTAAACAAACCGAACGAGAAATCACCACCGGGGTATCGTACAGTTCATAGAAGCAAAATTTCAAGTTCAAATAACTACGGCCGTTTCATTGCAAGTTATGTAGAATAACAGCTTTTGCATTTGCAGAAACCGACAATAGGATACAATGTAGCGAAACCCCTGCTGGTTGTTTGGGCGACAAATCGGCAACTATGCCTGGTCGGTGCTTGTCTGTTATTGGACTGGGGCATTGATGAGAATTCATAGGAATTTGTGAATACTTACAACTTATGTTAGCTTGCCGGGCGTAAATATATGTGAGATCCGCTCTATATTGTGTAAATTTCAATGTAATTCTGGCTCCAGGCCTGAAAGATGGAAACTTTTGGGCATACTGCATTCGAGATTGCGTCAGTTAATGAAACGTCCCATAATCAGAAAACAACAAGTACTTTTAGGCCATTGCACGGCTAAATTTAAAACGCGATAGTTTTTTGTTTGTTTGTGCTCATGCATTTCAAAGACAAATTCTTACAAGAAACCCCCTACTCTGACTCCCAACAAATGACCTTGTTTGACCGCCACCTTTGTGATAGTTGCGATAGATGAAGGTAGATAAAAACAATAAAATTGTTTGTGCCTTCAGCCCTCCCATCCGAATTCTGTTATCTAACAACTATTCAGTCCTTTGTGCCGAAAAGAAAGAAGGGATAATCGCAGAACTACCATAAACTTCATGTCACTTGCAGGTCTTGCACTCATCCATATACCCAGCTGGAACGCAAGAACTGGCCCTTCCCCAATGACACCCATAAAGCTCGCTATTCGATTAACCACTCTTGCATACATACACACAGATGACTCCTCAAGGAATAACAAAGAGTGTAACACGCTTGATAAGAAAAATAACTGAATCTGGGTGGAAACTCTACATGCGACGTCCTTACTACTAGACTGGCGCCCATTCCTAAGAACACCGAAGTTTTTTTTATTTCCATATTTTTGCGGCCGATGTTGTTAGTTTGGAAGCCTCCGGCCAGACTTTGAATTAAGAAAATTTGACCAAACTTTGCCTAAAATCCTAGGCTAAAATTTGAGGGAAACTTCGACTAAAACACCAAAGTAGCAATTGCGCCAAGTTCGTGCAGCGATTTGGTTTTCATTCATTGCATCTGATACATTCCAAGAAGCAGCGCTCATTCTGTACAAAATGGTGTGGAACACTCACTGCATCTCCTTTGGATTGTTTCACGTAAATCCTACATCGCAATATTGCGTGCGGAAGAAAGGGTATAACACCATGACCCAGTGAACTGTTTCAATTTCTTACTCAACAAAAACAAATAGCCGTACATCGTGTGAACGAGTTCTTTTTAAAAGTAAATTATGCCAGCACGTACAAATAATTATTCTAAAAAACAGTCAGTCAAGATTTTTTTATTGCCTACCGCGTGTGAGAGAGGAACCATAGGTGTAGAACGTTGGGAACTACCTTTTACTTAAGCCCCGGTGAGGCTAAGACGAGCACTTTGTTTGTAGAAGGAAGAGCGAAAACATGTGAAATAATAAAAAAAAATGTACAACAAATGATACCATTGCATATAGATGTTGTACAGAGAAGTGGTGTGTTCTCTTTTTTCAAATTAAGCGCTTTTTTATTTCAACTATGCAGCCGCTAATAGCCACCTTGCTGCATTAATATTGTCGCAGATGCCAACTCCCTTGACGGATGCCAGCTGTGGTGCACGATGGACCATCTATTGCGTTTCCGCGTTAGAAATAACTTTTCCTGACATGCAATAGAAAGTACCCTCGAAGTCAGCTTGTTGAAGGCAACTTTAAGAACAAACGCTTTTGTGAAACACGTAGGACTAGTGTACAACATTCTGCGCTTCATGAGAGGTCCTTGTTGCAGATTTAGTAACGAAGAGGAAGAGGACAAAGGCGGCTAACCGCCAACTATCATTACTATCGGGGAGACGAGAAAGAAGGAATAAACCTCGGTCCGGCTCAGCCATGGCCTCGCGTCTGCGTCCCGTTCCATAACATTTCTGGTGCCGTGAAACCCGGGAACGACGGACCAGCGGACTTCACGGCGCAGCGCCTTCAAGGTAGTGCGTGGCCTCAGGTTCGTCGGATTTCTAATTTCGGAGGCCTCACCCTTGAACGTTGCCTGCCATGGCTGCGTGCTGGACACAGACCCCCCACCTAGAACCCGGAGATGAACCCCACCCATCGGACAGTCCCGACCCTTGCTTCGCTGCGCTCTCTGGTTTAGATGACAGGCAGGTCGTGGACCAACTTATCAGTTCGCGGGTCATCCTCCGGGCGGACATAACGGAACTAGCCAACACCACTATTCGGGTCTTGGAATCGTCACCATCGAATATAAGTATGCTGAACGATTTGCACCGTATGGCAGAACAAAAACAAGACGAACTTCGAAAGCTAGACGGTCATATCCAGAGCCTTCTCGACTTTGACAGTTTTGTGGCAGACTTAGAAGAAGGCGAAGTGTTCTCATACGCGATAAGTCGCACGAAGGTTTCGTTAAACGAATCTCTCAGGCAACGTTGAGGACGTCGTTCACCCGGACGAAGACTTTGTCGCCACCTCAACCGACGCAATATCCTCTCAGAGGTGGCACCTCCCAGAAAAAGGACGTGGCCAGCGCAGTCCTCTCCTTCGCAACAAGGGCTGCCTTCGTAACCATGGGTTCGTCGTCGTCTGTGGAAGAGAGGATAGACCAGCACAGCGACCCTACATTTCCAACGTCGTCGGTAAAGCAGGCCGCGGGATGTACCAGCACGACCGAGCTCGGCCAAGCAGCTGGCTTCGTGGCATCGCGCCGAAGCCAGGAGAATACCATGCCAGACTCGGATGCGCTCGGGGCCAAGACCAAGAAGCCATCGCGCATGGAAAATAGTCCGATCAAGACAATGGATGAACGGCCTAGCAGTGGTACCGGGTGTAACTACAGCAAGGAATTCACTCGTGCACCACAGGTACCAAACAGAAGGCTCGGCAGCAAGTCTCGGAACGCGCAGATTCAGGCATGTGAAAGTCAAGCGTTCGTTCAACTACCAGATGCAAGCAAATCCAGGGCAATGGCGAAGATACGGACGCAAGTACGAAAAACTCCGCCAGGACTCAGAACAGAACATCGAAAGCGAACAGAAAAGGTAAAAGGGACCGCTGATCAGAAGATTGAGGCTGCATTCAGAATACGATTTACCCATGCTTACTCGAGGATTAATTTTGCCTCCTGACGTCAGGCACTCCGGTTCGAGCAAAACAGCGTGCCCCGTCGTAGCCAAGAAGTAGCAAGAAGAAGGCATCGTGCCGCGAAGCATATTGGAGGATAAAGAAGGATTTATCTTCCACCTCTCGTCTACAAGGAATTGACATCGGACTACCAATTTAGGAAACACGCTAACGTGTTCTGCACTTTCCCACTAGTCTACCGTCGGGGGTGGGAGTATGTTGCAGATTTAAACGAAGAGGAAGAGGACAAAGGCGGCTAACCGCCAACTATCATTACATCGGGAGACGGCAAAGAAGGGAATAAACCTCGGTCCGGCTCAGCCATGGCCTCGCGTCTGCATGGAAACATACCCGCGGGGGCTTTTTCTGGCCCCCTCGGTTCGTGTCTCATAATCATTGCGGGCGAACATTTATGTCAATAAGGATGTGAAATACCATCTACACGGCAGGGTTTTTTGTGCATACTTTACGGCCACGAGCTGTTTTGTACTGCTGCATCGCACCGAAACACTCATGTGCCAACTTGCTTCGTTGAGGCCGGTTCGCTCGCCAGTAGCCAAATACCGTCTTTTTGATTCGTCAAATATTGCCACTTCATCCCACCAATTCACGAGGGCTACGGTTCTTTTTTGTCATGGGACAATGCTGCCAACAACAACAGAAAATCTGAGGTTCTGCTCCGAAGCATGAAGGCTGAAAAATAAGTATAGTCTGGTTCATACATTGTATGACAAGGTTCGGACCTTGCGCAGAATTGCGGAATTTTGTGAAAGGAGGGCCTGCGGGCTGGCAGACCTACCAGAAGCCAGGCGAACAGACACAAACTCAGGCACATAAAAAAGCTGGCGAGGGGTTAGTTGTCATCATTGAGTAAACATTTGACGCCAGAAGGCCGTTAACAGGGAAATAAAGCAGAGCTCAATGCGACGCTGCGGCTAAACTTTAGATCACAGTATGGCAGTTAGCACGAAAGAAATATTGTAGTGTACTGTACGTGGAAGAGGGGCTTAATAGCGCCGTACTTTGCAGCCCACTTCATAAGTGTGGGTTATCAAACCCCTTTGTCTGTTGGGTCCTACCTAAGCTCCCGGATGATTTCTTGGGACCACTGGGTGAACCCGGGGAATGGCGTGGACAGGAAGACGACCCAAGGTTTTCTGTTTGCCCGCTGCATCTGGGTTTGTGAAGGTATATAAGAGATCACGTACTAATCATCCACAAATAGAGAGACTGTAGCATTGTGGCTGGGACCAGGGCTCTTTAGATAATGAAGTTTCCTTTCTCTCTCTCTATCTCTCTGTGTATTTTGTTTTTTACTGGAATTTTTAAAGACCTTGGGCCTAAAAAATGTGTTTTTTTAATTCCATCTCAGTTTGTTTTATGCGGTTATATATCCCAAAGTTGGAGATGCCGGTAGCGCAACCTAATAGCGAACTGAAAACTCCCATCAAAATTTATATTCCTAGGAGAAAAAATCATTCTCAGAATTACCACGGTCTTGGTCTCGGCAGCACGTAATGCACAGGAAGATATATACTGCTGAAAATGCAAAAAAGATGGGTAAAATATTGTCCCGAACGCCAATTTTTTTATGCCAAAGTTGATACTGTACCATTAGGGTCTGCATGTGTAGTGGAGCCTTAGTAGAAACAATGCCGCAGTTATTTATACAAAACTACTGCTATATAAATCAAGTATAAATATTCCCACATGTTCGGTGTGAAATGTGATTCTAGTACCGTTTCGTTGCCATAGGAATATGAAAAAGAACCTTGCTTCAAACAAGACTACACTTCCTCTGAACCAGTAGTTCTAGCAAACTTCAGCTGATTTTCATGAGGAATTAAAACAACGTCTTCTCTATTCGGCTATGAACGGAAAAAATCTTCAGCAAAAAATCTATCTGTCCACTAATGCTTAGCATTGTTTTGTCGCTTCTCCAGAGTCTTATTTTCTAACAGCCCAATTTTTTCTCTAAAATCAAACCGACTGATGAATTCCATATACGCTAATATACCAAATAAATGTGTTACTTCCGCCACATGAGCATTTTTTTTGTAAATGAAGGGCGCTACACAGTTCGCCATTTTGGCTAGTTTTTGTATTTTTCTTGTTTTGGGCTTTAGAAAATTCTTTTCGACCAACTTTGGCATTTGCGCTACTACAACGATTAAAGATTGAACTTCCGCGAAATCCGCCCTTTTGTGAAAATGCGGGGAGCTACACGGTTCGCCATTTTCGCTATCTCTTACATTTTCTAATTTCTTGTTTTTTTTTATTTTGCTCCAGCGATTATCTCCATTTACGCTATTGTAAAGTGGAATTTACACAACATTGAGATTGTGGGCATCCGGGGCGTTACAAGGGTCGCCATTTTTGCTATATATATATATATGTTTTTTCCTATTTCTTCGTTTTTTGAAGAACCTCTTCGCCCAATTATCTCTACTTGCGCTATTACAGCCAGTAAAGGTGGAGCTTGCACATAATCTGTAATATTGCGGAAATGCAGGGCGTTACACGGTTTGCAATATCGCAGTTGTGCATATTTTTTCTGTTTCTTGGTTTTCCAAAATTCTGTTGGAACGATTATCCCCACTTACACTATTCTAAGTACTAAAAGTAGAGCTTGCGGATAACAGGCATCATTCTAGAGTAGCAGGGTGTTACACGGTTCGCCATTTTCGCTATGCTGTTGATATTTTTCTTATTGTTTGGTTAGTCAGAATTATGTCTGCGCATTTATGCATGGTTGCGCTGTTATAACGAATAAAGATAGAGCTTCTGTGAGATATGCATTATTGTGGGAATAAAGAGCGTTACAGGTTTCGCCTTTCTCGCTGTATTTTGTATATAGTTGTATTATTTGGTTTTCCCAAATTCTGTTCGACCCATTATCTCTATTGACGCCATTAGGCGATGAGAGCCTAAATTCCCGCGAAATTTGCACTGTTCCCGAAATGAAGGGAGTAACACGGTTCTGGCTTTGCGGTTACTCGGGAATAATGCTACGCATTAAAAACCGCTTTACGTTTGCTGTGTAGCGTCGAGAACGATGGTATTAATCAGTGATACACTGGAGGGTTTGCTTACAGAACAAAAGAAATTAATTTAAAAGCTTCAAGGGATGAACAGGAACAGGTTCTCCTAATATAGGAATGACTTGACGCAGTGACAATGCCAATGTATTTGTAAAGCACGACAAACGGCTGTGTTCTAGACTAGATGAAGGCAGCACGTCAACGGAGCTCACAGACAATTTTATTGATCACTGGATGGTCGTTGAAAAAGGTTGCCAAGGTTAAGCCCGGTCCAATCCTGTAGTGAAAGCCCCCACAGATGAACGGATGGTAGATGTTACAGATAAATGCGCACAAAACCGCGACGCCAGTAAAACAACACCTGTTCGCTTGTACGAAGTTCATCACTTCATTGGTAGCATGCTCTGTAGCGTTCAAGGGGCCGTTTTTTCCGTGTGCCATGCCTAAGGACTGGACGGGAATCGTGGCACATCTTTCTGACGCAAGCGTTTTTGGCTAGATAGCAGCGTGCAATGAGTGCTTCTATAAAGATTTAGGCCTACAGATCATGATTTTCTTTACCGTGCAGGCTTTTGGACCGATGATTCAATTGCCGTGACCGCAATACCGCCTAGGAACCCGGGCGGGCATGAGCGTCACTGAGGTTACACGGGCGCGCTACTTGCGTCGTCCTGTGTACGGTGTGAAATTTCTTAATGCGCCATGAAATTCCTTATGCCCTGAACGTTCATATCAGGGTTCTTATGGGAATCAGGGTCGCAGGGGTCTGATGAGAATCACGGTCTAGTGCAAGGAATGTGTTTTAGAGTCATCGGTATGAATATACCACTTTGGTTTACCCGAAGAAACTACTTATGTTCTCATGTTCACAAACCTGCGCACTGATCCTTCGAGCAACACGGCATTATCAGGACGCGAGTTTTTCACTAAAAACTGCGGAGGCCTCGTTAATTTAGCCGACTGCATTATCCGTTCCCAATTTTTCTTTCGTTGCCTAATATCTGAAAGCAAAAGACAACCGCGTTCGGGGCTTGCGCGGCCAGAAATGTTCAAATGTTGTTTCATCAGTACCCTATGTAGCGTTCCGGTTCATGAACATAAAACGGCCAATGACCTGCTGCAAAGGCTTCGTTTTCGTCGTTTCTCACTTCTGTGGGATGTTTAAAAAAAAGTCGTGCACCCCCCCTCCACTCCCCCCGCCCCCTGCCCCGTCTAACAACGTCGATGGTTGAGCGCGAAGCTTCCTCATGATCGATTCCTTGGTTGGCCAAACGCACTGCGTGTACGTAATACTTTGGGGTATTCATCACCTTTCTAGAATAACCGCTCCAGCGTTCCGTAGTCCAAAAATTTGGGTTTAACGTTTACGGCGGAAAGAGGTGCCTGCTGCCTGGCCTACAGTGAGTAATTTTCGCATGGTCACCGATTCAAGGTGTCAAACGTCGAAATGTCACGTTAGGGTCTATACCTCCTATACCTCAAAATCAGACGTTAGTATTTACGTACTCTAGCTAACCACCTTCCGACGTCCAAAGAAACGCCATTCTCATCGCTGGTCCGGCTGTGGATAACGGCTGTGGAAGTTTACCTCCGAATATAACGTCAGGCCTGTATACGTGGTGCTGTCGCATGCCTTCATTGCCTCCGTCGAGATGTGGGTTAATGGCTGTTGATGTTCACCTCCGAACATGACGTCAGGTCTAAATGTGTCCGCGCCGTCTCTTGCCGTGGTCACCTACTCCCTCTACTGCACATCAACGTTGGCGGAGGGGGCCTTGCGGAGCTGTCGCCAAGCATCGCAAGGAGGCGCTTTCATTTTTACACTTCTTGGGCGAACCCCGTCATCTTCAGAGAAATTTAGCTTTCCTGCGGTGCATTTTCGTGTACAGCCATCAACAGTGAGAGGCCGAAACCTTCGCTATAATACCTTTTCTAAGGTGTGTACGCATCGTTCAACCCTTTATGAGGCCGCATGATAAGGATGTGGCTTCACATGTCGAAAGACAGTTCAGTTCGAAACCGTTGCAAACTTACTCGAACGGAACTGCGGTTCACATTTATTCCCCACCAATTCCGGCAATGCATAGGCAGCGAAGATTCCGCGCAGTTTTTCCACTGTGTTTTTATTGTTTGTAGAACTCCTCCCGATCACTTCGGCAAGTTTGTAATGGGGCTTCTACAAGCACATAAAACCGCAGCTGATGATGAAGCAACAAGTCTAATTGCGTAATTTGCAACCTTCGCTGAAGCAAGCCCCACGACAACAACGGAAGCGTGGGTGCACTGTTTTGCCACAGTTGCCA
This sequence comes from Haemaphysalis longicornis, assembly GCA_013339765.2. Taxonomy (NCBI): domain Eukaryota; kingdom Metazoa; phylum Arthropoda; class Arachnida; order Ixodida; family Ixodidae; genus Haemaphysalis; species Haemaphysalis longicornis. The sequence goes on along the minus strand of CM023453.1, from coordinate 96,172,567 downwards.
TGTTAACATCCTTTCACGGCCTCTTCTGTCATCAGAGTTGGTCGTGGTCTTCAGTTAACCTGGGGAACCGCATCTGTGTTTTATATTATTTTCGTTGGAGTCCTTCTCAGGCAAGCCACACTCAGCCGTGACAAAACAATTTGAACAAAGCGCAACCGTCCCTATTACGTGATTTTCTCCGGAGTAAAAAATCCTGGGCAACAGGAAGTTCCATACGGCTAAGAATGTGAATGGCGAATGTGTCATATTGGACATACCAAGGGCTGCCGCTTCGCATGTTAAAAACAAGCCTTGGTAGCACCTTCTTCTGCATACTTCTCAATTTCAATTTCAATTTCAATTTTATGTAACATCACATCATGTTGGGAGGTACGGGCAAAAAGCCATATCGAGGCTTGGCTGTGCCCGTACGCCATGCTTTGCAAACAGTGCAAATGTTATACGCGATACATCATTAGCACGGCTGCGGTACAGTGCATCAAAGAATACAGATTCGGATTCCGAAACAGAAGAAAAAAATCTATACAGTCCGATTGCTGAAATAGGGTGAAAACATACAGAGAAAAATGCACAACTTAATCTGTACGATTATCAGCAATATACATATTAAGTGACTCAGCAAATTGCCATGAACAACAACTCAAAGACCGAAAGGAAGGAAGCATATCAAGCAAAAAGAGAAAAAAAAGAGAAAGAAAGAAAGAAAAATGGAAGGAAAAAAAAACAGACAACAAAAATGTGAGAGAAAAAAAGAGAGAGAACAGCTCAGATGCAACAAAAAGTACGCACAGGGTAAAGAACTTGGCGCAACGCAAATTCGTTATTTACGTTTTTCCGAAGACAGCGGAATTTCATCAGGCACACTTAAAACGTACAAGCTCTCCAACTCTGGTGGTTGGTTCGGTAACTGCAAAGGCGACCTTGACAAGGCATAAACATTTTTATTATTCCTAACCGAGCGGTACAACCAGCGATAGTTGTACGCTATTGCAGCTTACAGCCGTCGTAAAAAAGCCCTGGCTTTAAATGTGTCTCGCTGGCATCCTCAGAACTAGCTTATCATGTAGAACCAGGCTTACGAACGGCTGGAGATCAGGTTGTTTGCAAATATGTGAATTAAAACAACTTTGAAACGCGTGCAACAAAACCAGTAGCACTCATTTGACATACACGTAAGCCTCCTCTTCCTTAATGAGAACCCTAGATACCAAACCAATCGGTCATTCTTCAGAGGCTCTCTTCTAGAAAAATTTAGCCCCTACCTTGAGCCCGACGCATCGAAAACAAGACGAAGAGAGAAAGAGCCACTGATAATCCCAAAATGTTAATATCGAATTCTTCGTACGCCAAAACGTATCCTACGGAACGTTCACTCTGCGTCAGTTGTGCATTTCCATTTTGGTAAAAATTGAATAGGTCGTTGGGTTATTGTAAATCGACTTTAAGATATGGCAACGTGAGCTACAGCAGGAATGTTTTTTTTAATTGGCCGAAACAGTTTTGTTTAAAGGTCTGTTTGTTTTTCTACCAAAGACCTCGCCCATGTAGGCCGGGGACGTCTCTTTTTTTATTCCGATAGCATGCCCGATGCCATAAATCGGTGACGTCTCAAAAACTGCATTTTTCATTTTATTTCCTTGTTTATTAAACCTAGTCACTCCGTGTTATTCCTCCCATAGCACTGTTCTATGGTTTTCCCTGTGATTCCTACAACGAGACAAGTGTTTACTATCACTGAGCATTTTAGATTAAGATGTGTCTCTTCTTAAGAAAAGACGGTTAGAAAAAAGAAAAAGGGACGAAAGAAAAGAGGGGTGCGGTTGTCCTCATGCATGACCATACCCAAGTGCGGCGACACACGTGTCTCATTGTTGTGTCTTGGACGGGCATATATGCGCTTTCTATTTTAACATAAAATTCAGTTGATAGTAAGCGCTGGTATCGTTTTGCTTTCTTGTTCCTGTGTCAGTGTGGGCTGAAGTTTCACTCATGCATATTCACCAACTAGCTCGTCTTTCCATTTTGCTCCTGTTTGACAGTAACTAACCCATGTGCGCATCCACTGTTGCCGAACTCTGTGATTCTAAGTAATGTTTGGTGGCAAAAAACAGCGCAATAAAACTACGCGGAAGACGAGACAGAGGAAAACACGGGCGCTGAAAAACAACTGAATACATTTTACCGCGCACAAAATGCAGAAATAACAGAAAAAGCAGATACAGTTAAGTTTGTAGAAGTGCTATCTCCTTGGGCAACAAGTCGAAAGACGGTATGCCAACGCCTGCGGCCGCTCGCTCATGCGTCCAAAAAGCTTCAAAGATCTCGCGGCTTCTCTGGACGCTGTAGCGCCTGAGGACATGACATTGTTCGAACAAGGGCTCGCAGGAGGGCTCGTTCGCGCATGAAGCAACATGTGTGGCATCAACTGGCAGCTCCCTGGTGAGGACGAATTCGCAAAGTACAGAGGCGAAGGCTCCGAACAAATTTTCTATCTCTGTTACACCGTCATTCCTGTCCTTGTAGATCACCAAGAAGTCGTCCACATATCGGAAAGTCCTCACCATGGGGCAATCCTCAGTCGTTGGTCGAGGCTGGCCAACAGTAGATCGCTAAGCTGTGGAGCAAGGCAGGAGACAATGCACTCCCTGCTTCTGAACGAAGCATTCACCCCTGAAGTCGATGAAGGTCGATCGGATGTAGAATGCCAGTAGCTCCATGAAACCGCTTGCATTAACCCCGCAAGCATTCTCGAAACGATTGGTTCCATACATGGCGATGCCTTCACTGGACGCGCACAAAGGGAAGGGTGTGGGAGAGAGTAATAAAGATTCATCTTTGCAGCGCACAGATCACGGGACAAAGAGGAGAATAACACCGGAAAAACGCTGTCCCGTTATCTGTGCACTGCTAAGAAGAATCTGTACCAACTAGCCCGGTTTTCTACGTTACTTCAGAGTAATAAAGATCCTTGATGTCTGTAAACAGGGCATTGATGCCTCCTGGGCACTCTGCGTCAGGAAAGTCAGACACATCTTGCGCCCCCAACCTCCAGGAAAAAAAGGAATTTTTGCAGAAACTGCCAATGACATGCTGCCAAATCCAGCGTTTAGAGACAATCACTCGTTAAGGGTTTCCCGGCTTGTGCGTCTTGAAAGAAAAAAATTCCCCGCATTTCCCCGAGGGGAAGAATGTGAAAGTGCGAATGCACGAGTTGAATTTGCGCGGTTCGGTAATGTTCGCGAAAGAGAGATCACACACACACACACAACTACAAAGAAAGAAAGATGCATTTATTCACAGACACCTATTTGTGTTGTCGTTGTACTTGATTGCTAGAGCGGATCTCAGCTTTGAAATTTCGTGTCAGTACTCCTTTAAGCGGGTGCATTAGCCCTTCTTACGCCCGATTCCTGGCCAATCCCCCACGTGGGTATGTGCCATGTCAGCGGCCAGGCAGCGCGCGCCCATCTCCCCCCGTTGCTAGGGAAAACGAGGAGCGCGCGCACCCGCAGCTGTTGCTATGCGGACTACGGCGGCGGACGATTCACGCTCGCTTAAGAAGTGCATTCGCACTTAAAATATTTTCAGTCTGAGCTCTGGGCGTTTCTTCAGCGAGCTTGCAAGCTTCTTCAACGCAACCTCCTCGCACAACTTTAGGGGTTCTTTCTTCACTTTCTTACGCTCCACATATGCTGGGGCCTTGAAGTTGTTTAAGACGGCCTCCCTCACCTTCTCACTCTACTGGGCGGATCGCAGCACAGCAAACCCACTTTCCTTATCAGAACAAAGAAGAAGTCCGCGTCCTTGAGGGCGGATACTACCCTATTTTTCTGGAACGAGGCAGAGTGCTTGGGTTTGGCTGGGAGCGCATCAACGCCCTATCTCACACAATGAGTCACATCTTTCTGTTTTACCCTTACGTGCAGCTCCTCACTATAGACAACATTTTATTTTGTTTTATTTTATTTTTAATTTATTCAGTAGATAGTCAGCGCCCGTGTTTGTCTGTTTCTCGACTTCCGATCAGTTTCTGTGGGCTGGTTTTTGCCATCAGCATGAACCAACTAGACCTTCTTTACACCTTAGTAACGTTTGGGTGGCCGGTGAAGCATTGCAAGTTATGGAACAGTGGAGTGCCAGCACCCTTGCAAAGTTTCGAATATATCCACCTTTACTTGCAACACGCAATGATCAATACTGGGAGACTTATTTTTGTGCGTTTGTAACCTCCTCCCCCATTTCTTATTCTGACTTCCCGTCTGGTTTTGAAAAATCTTGGGTCTTTGCCAACTTGCTAGATGAAATCATAAAAAGCACGCCAAATTTTTTCCTCCACCTGCAGTTTTCCAGCAACGGGGTGTCGCTCCCCAAAAGGCACCAGCCGAGGCTTCGTGAACACACGCGTGAAAAGTTTTTCTGGGATGCCTCTTGTACTAATATAGTGAGTTCTTGCATCACTCAAGCCTCCAGTAGAAAAGGTCCTTGAAATCAATTTTCTTCTGCGTAAACATTTCAGAATATTTCACTCAGCCGAGTGGATGGAGCAAATGCGAGGGTGTAGAGACTCATAATTTTACTACGGCTTCTGCTACCTTCGTATAGCTGAACCTGAGGGGTTTTTATTCGTACAGCCAGTCTCGAAACAACGACGGGGTCTCACATGCCTGCGACGCACACTCGACAGCAAGAGGCAGAGTGGATACCTCACCGTTCAGTACTGCGAGGACATAAATCTTCCCTACCTTATGCAAATGAGCCCCCAGTATTCTCTCTGCATCACACGACATGCAGGGGTTGAGAACACCCAATACTCTGGAAATAAAGTTGCGTTGAAAAATAAAACACGCTTCCGTAATTGATTGTATTCGAACGTTTCTACCAGCTGCCTAACATTCAGTGTGTAACTTAAGGGCTCTGTCAGATGGCAATATGTCATACACGGGCTCGTCCTCACCTTTTATTGCCTCCATCTCGCTATAGGAGCCGCCTACAGCTCGCACACCTGGCGGATGTGGTCTTGGAGACCCACAAAAGACAGCCCACTAACATGCAGAAATGGCATTTGTGTTTCTGCAACAGGCAGGCTTATAACACGCCAGTTGATCTGCAGCGTTAACAGTGTGGGGCGCAGTGTGGTGCTCCAATTTGTATGCCGCTGAGGCTGGTTTCGTTCACAGACTAGCTGTGGCTTTCCAACTCTGCATGTGGTACCCAACAACATCCTCTTCTTCCGGCTGCTAAGTGACCTGTGAAAACATTGTTGTGTTCGTTAGCGCAAGGGCAATACCTTTCGAGATCTGAAACGCGGCGGCAAAAGTCAGTTTTTTCTTTTTGAAAACTAATGGGTACCGTATAACTTATTTTCGGTATTTCCCGAATTCGCACAATGAAGCCAGACTTCTTAATTCGACGTGAATGCAGCCAAATACTCTGGTTTGTGCTTTGCTCGCGAAATATGTGAAAACCGCCCGGTAATCACCATACGCTTTGCAGCGTAGTGCTCATCAAAAAGCGGGACAACCTCTGTGCAGCCTTCCTCGGTCTTTGCTGAAGCGAGCAGGTATTTTAAGGTGCGGGAAGCTTTTAGGTTATGCTTGTGACGACCGTCCAAACTTTTCAATCATCGCTAATCCTAGTGGCCATGGTGTTGTTGTCGAAACGCTTCACGAAGCACACGAAGTACTCGTCGTCGTCTCTGGCTGAATTGCTTCAACTGGCCAAGAGAAGCCATCAAGCTTCTATCAAGCTTCCATATTCCATCAAGCTTCCTTGTTCACCAGGCTTACTGCAGTCCGACGGCAATTCCTTCCCTCTAACCACTGTTCTGTTAGCGACTAGACGAATGCAGCCGGGAGACGATTCAAACAGGCCATCATTACTGGCTACTACAGTCAAATCTAGGTACAACGAAGACCACATTCACGAACTTTTCATATTAACGAGCATTTAAAAAATCCCACGCCGACTGCTTATAGAATTAATGTAAAATTATTTCACCACGACGTACTTCAGAACAGCGAACGTTTAAAAATAACGATCGTTTTATTTGGTTCCGTGCCATGTTAACAACGCCTCAGAACCAGAAGCTCATATTTTCAAGGCCGGAGATTGTTAGATTTTCGTTAAACAAACGCGGCAACCGGAGCCGTATGCTAGCAGACGACATGGCAAAGTGCAACACAAAATAGGGCGTCTTGCAACTTGTTCCGGGGAATGCGCGAGGCGATGCGAGAGAGAGAAAAAAATCAGGTGAGGAGAAGGGAAACATAAAGCATGGGTGACCTCCTCTGTCCGGAAAGCCGCGGCCGCGCTATACGCGCCCCACCTCGAGTTTTTCTACGTTCTGCCGCTGCTCGGGTTGCTTGGTGGATCTTCAAAGACATCAGCGGAGCTGGCCACAGAGGACAATCTTCAGAGCCAAGGGGGTACGAACCGGAATCTTTTTTCGGGTTCGTGTATCGGGTTCTGGTTCAAGGGCCTTTCGGGTTTCGTGCTTTCGGGGGTCAGTTCCAGATCACCATTCCGTTCCGGTTCTTCGAAACCGGTTCGAACCACGGTTCGAACCGGTTCAACGGGTTCAAAACGGGTTCGAAGAAAACCAATCAAGGCCGTGTTTTTTCTGTTAATTTTTTGTGCTCGTTTTCTGTTTCCTTATCAATTCGGCATAAAAACAAAGTCATAATGAAAGTGTTTCTTTGTCCAAATATTTGTCTTCGCCAAACTAATGCGACCCTGCAACCCTTTTTTCAACTTTTTTCTAAATCTTGAGTGCTTGCAGAAAGTAGTCAACCCACCAATTAGATTATGGGGTCGCAATGTGCCTCAGCCAAAAATTACTGCTCTCTCCTCGTCACAATAACATAAAAACTTGCTCAAAATATTTTTCTCTCCTCCCAGTCTTCGCGTTCTTCGACCGCTGAATGACGTCATTACAGCGGTGTAACGGCTTTTTGCCGGCTTTCCTTAAGTTGCAGAATAAAACGCATTTGATTGCCACTTAAAAAAAAGCCACAAAAGCGAAGCAGAAACGGAAGGTGTATCCGCAGCGACGAGCAAATCACACACTGGTGCTCTGTGCTCGCAATAGCTATAGTTTTCGCAGTCCTTCCAGATGCGAAGAAGAGTGAAAGCGTTTATCGAAAGTGTTGATTTATTTATTTACTGGTTTTTATTTATTTATTTATTTATTTATTTATTTATTTATTTATTTATTTATTTATTTATTTATTTTGGGTTTAACGCGCGCGCCCACGCCACGCCGACGACGAGGCGCGCCATAGTGGAGGGCTCCGGAATAATTTTGACCACCTGGGGATCTTTACGTGCGCCGAAATTTCGGACACACGAATGTTTTCCCTTTTCGCTTCCCTCAGAAAAGTGGCCACCGCGGCCGGGAATCTAAATCACGTCTGTGTGCTCAGCAGCGCAACGCCTTAGCCACTGAGCCACCGCGGCGAGTTTATCTAAAGTGTTGAAGAGCTCCTTTAACTGTACCTGCAAAATGTTTTCTATGGTAGTGTGACGAGTATGTGGCGCCGGCTGCCAAGCGTGGCAGGTGGCATTTAGAGAAATTTCCTTCTGCTCATCTTTTATCTGCTAACAGAGCTGTTAGAAAGAAAGAATGGATACAAAGACTCATTGGACGGCGTGTATAGGACTGGCATTGGATAGGGAACCACCGGGATAGGAACTTGCTAATGGCCCTTCAGCGACTGGTGACAGCAATTGGGCTCTAGGAAAGATGATAGCCAAGTGAAGTCACAAGCAGCAGTAATGATCACTTGTAGAGAGAGAGAGAGAGAGAGAGAGAAAATGAAGTTTAATTCAATCGAGGCAAAGTTTCAGAGAGGCGACCTCATTCGAGGGGGCTGAATCGACAGCCGTTTCCATCAAGAGCAACTGATCTTCCAGGCCGGAGCTGGCCATGGCTGTCTCTCAATTCTCTATGGAAACGTGGAGGTTGGATGGATCTACGGCACACTTGTCGCAGCCGCCTACTATGTGTATGATGTTCCCAGGCTCTCCACAGAAGCAACGAAATGGAGAGAGTTGTGTCCCGTCAAAGAGGTGAAGTCTGGTGTGTGGGAAGGTGTATGCCCACAGAGTGCGGAGTAATCTTTCCTGGTTAATCGGTAGCGATTTGTGCGGGGAGGAATACGTTCTATGGAAGAGGCCATAGTGCTGAGTAACTTCCTGGTCTGTGACTGCAGGATGCATGCACTCGGGCCGGGCTTCATCAGCGCTGGCTAAGCGAGTCATATCTCGAGCAACGAGGTTGGTGACCTTGTTTGCCAGCGATGGCAGTATCAGCTGGTGCCCACACAATCGTGACTGGTCTCGTTGATGGTCTCTGATTGATCATCGGAAGTGTTGTAACATGCAATCGACCATGGGGAAAGGTGGGCCACTCCTGCTAAGAGTCTGTTATGAGAGTTTTGGCGCCGCTTTGGCTAAGCGCACGTGCTATCGCCGCTTCCTCAGCTTAGAGGGGGCTGTGTTCGGGGGTTGAGATGCTACACGTGTGGGAGGGTCCAGAACAGTAACACAAAGAGAAGGTATTGAAGAATGCTATCGGGCGTCTTTGCATCAAACCAGTTGATCGTCCCTCCCTTTTTTCTTGCAGTTCAGTTTCTTTCCAACTGTCTCCCCCGCATATATACCACACGTTTTGAAAACCTCTTTGATGAATATAAATATGCATTAGGCATTTAGTTATTAAAATTTAGTCCGAGATGTCAATGTTAATATAGCAACAACATAATAGCGCAATACGGGCATAAAGAAAGACCTTTTATAGCATTCAGGTGGGGTCGTCACATAACTTTGCGGCTTTTTTGTGCGTGACAAAATTGCCTGAATTGGTCGAGAAGGAGAACGCTGGCAAAATTTCCAAATGCCAAGGACCCCAAAGGTATCATGTTTGGTCCGACCGTCGAATCCGCCTTAACTGACCCGCTAATTCCTTTAATCCAAATTAATCAACACACCAGTTCCACTAATTCACATTAGCTCATTCACTCACCTAACTAATTCACCCCAGTATACCCGCTAACCCGCACTAATCGACTTCAATCCATCCACCTCTGAAGTTTAAGGTTGAGCAGATTCAAGATAACATGAAAATGCTATCAAATATACTTTAAAAGTGGAGATTAGGATTCCCCAATTTTTTATATCTGATGTTCTCTTAGAGCAGTAACCAAAGGACACAACGGCACTGTATACAAGAAAAAGTGACGTTACTTTTGAGACCTGCGAGTGTTGGTGAACTGCCCATTCAAACTAGAATAAGTGGAAGATATGAATTTATTGTAGATGGTGTCCCTGAAGGCCTTCACAAGCGGACAGGTATGCATGCGAATTAACAGCACATTGAAAATTTTACACGATTTTAAACCCCATGTAGATAGAAACCATGAAGAATATTCCATGATATGTTGCCTCGTAATATGCGTTATAACTTAAGTTATGCTAAATGTAAAAGATAATTGGGAGAGATGGGCAGTACCTAACGCAAAATGATAGTATAAATGGACAACTTTACATTAAATCGAGGGCAATAATTAGAAGAGAACATGATGGGCCTTGAGAACTGCAGACTACGCAAAATATTTCATGGTTCTGTCTGGCGAGTGGCAAAATATCTTCAGACGCAAGGTAGGGTACCGAAATGGAAAACTAGAAATTACATTTTTGAGGCCCCGGAACCGGTTCGGAACGGTTCCTTCGATTCGTTCCGGTTCGGGTTCAGTTCCAAAATGGCGGAAAAATACGGTTCCGGTTCAGTTCCGGTTCCGGGCAAAAATTCGGGTTCAGTTCCGGTTTTCGATTCGGTTCCGGTTCCGGTTCGACACCCTGCTTCAGAGCATGAACATTCAAGATGAAGAAGGCAGCGAGGACGGCATGAACGACGATGCCTGTGTGGGTGCCGCGGCAGCACTCGAATTCGGCGACCAGCACGTGACGACTGCAGATGTGCTGGACAGTGTACTAAAATCGGACATTTACGTGGAAAACCGCGCGACCATGGAGTCGGTCCGCAGGAATATGGAAGACTTGAAGTCCTTCGTGCCAGAAAGCTTGTGTTGTACGCACCAGAAGAAAATCGCTAACTACTTTAAATAAACGTACTTTGTCTCATGATCACTTGTGCATTTTTTCTGGAAAATGACTTCAAGGATGCACACCTCTACAGGTAGGTCGTTTTAGGCATTGAAATGTTGTTTGTTGTCTTAAACTTTGCGATTTTCGCTTTCAAAAAAACGAGCAATTTCTTGTGGTCCCCTGAAGTTCGTTATATCGAAATTTTAGTGTATATGTTAGACGCACGGAAGCTAAAAGCTATGTGCTGCCTATTTTGATAGCCGCAGCGGAGGAAAAGGCAGTAAGCGCCCGATAATGCCACCCAAACCACCAGAGCGCACTAGATATTCAACATTTCTCAACAAAAGAAACCGTGCCGTAGTCATGTAGCCACTTACCACAACGTTGCGTTTGTTTCTGGAAGAACAAATGTTGAGCTCAGGTTCCTATATTCAAACGTACTCCGAAGAGAATGACTAGAACCCACACGCTTTGGCGGCCAGGACCAAACACATATCGAATCGTTTAAGTTTTCAGAGACGTTGTAATTTCTTTGCAGCATCCAAAAGGTCAAGTTCCGGTTGAAGAACTGAAAATTCAAAAGTAATGAAAGCCCCAGCCATATAAAGAGTCGCATAGCGAGATATTAATAAAGTTTGTGAAGCTTTTATTTCTTCGCGAAAGTTTATGTTTATATTTCTTAGAAGTGAGTGTACGCCAGATCCACATATTATAAAGCGGATAGAAATGAAAGTTAAATCTAAGTGAACCCCAACAGTTTTGGAAAATAAATCGATGAAGAAAGCAGCGAGGACAACCATAGATGTCGAATTGCACAACCATAGATGTTTCTCCGTTTTGAACAGTCTCGCTTCATGGTAAAAATCGGGACGTATTTGTCAGTGAAACTATTTCTCATTGTATACTATTCTGTGCGAGACTGTCCGAGACCGAGTTCGCTTGAAGGCACACTAGTGCAGGCAGTTTTTCTGTAAAAAAATTACAATTTCTTCAAACGCGCTATATGCGGGTGTCTAGGTTAGCATTGTGTGTTTGTCAATTGGTATGTTGTAAATAGTTATCGTATATCTTACGTTTTATGAACATTGAAATATACCCATGTCAACTTGCCTACGTTAAAATTCCCTTGTGATTTTCGCTGGCATGCTGATTCCCTGACATGCTGATGGTCTTAGAGAAATAACCTCGTCGGAATAAGGTCAATCAATTTATCGCTACCTGTTCAGTGTGATGAATAAAGTTTTAAAACTAAGCCCGGAAAATAGTTTTGTGGACACCATATAGATACTGGTAAATTTACCAGGCGAGTATGGCATAAATTGGCAAAAAGAGAATATTTCACCTTTCTTACTACAGCCACAACCTGAATGATCTGAGGTTATTCTTTGCATCAATGACAAAGTCATGAAACGTGGAAAGCATTTCGTAGAAACACTGAAATTGTGATAAGCAGCCAAGAGAATCTCCAGTTAGAGAGAACTCCCGTGTAAAGAAAACTTGACGGAACATGAAAATGCCTTAATATTACCGAAAATTCGTCTTCTGCGGACATTTTCTGTATTGGGCACGCTACAAATGAAAAAGTGTTGTTTGTATACACCTTGAAATTAGCCTTAACCGAGTTGGTCTTAAGGAGAGTCTACTGAATTTTTATCCTGAGCAATTTCTAAGCAAAAACAAATTTTAGCGACGCCAAGTAAAGCCTCCAAAATTAAATTCTAACAAAACTTGTCTCGATATTCAAAAAATAAAGGTGATGATGGCGGAAGCTACCTCCAGATACCCGTCGACATGCTGGTTACATAATATGAAATTTAATATGGCGCCTTAGGAGAAGCTTCATTTTATCGGTTTTCACTTCAATAATGAGACCATGAAGACCAACTAAATCTACGTTTGAATACTTGATAGTGGATAGCTTGCAACCGCAGAGATTTGAAGACATGTTAATTTCTTTCTATTCAGGTTCTGAAGTTCACAGCTAGCTGGCAGTTCCACAACAACTCTAGTGCCATGAAAATAAAAACCTGAGTTGGATTAGGCTCTGTAAAAAACTGAATTTAAGGACCATACTGCAGGCATTCTTTCCTGGTGAGGAATACGAATTGAGAAATGTGTAGCTAGCAACTAATTATTTTGCGTGCATTTTCTTTTCTTCGTAAGTCCTCGGGACCCAAGGCCATTAAACTACTGCCGGCGTCAGTGCAACCTTGTTCTGCGACAAGATCTCTTGTTAATCTTACCTTGCATGTTATCTTATTCTTTCCTTATTGGTATTTCTTCCTGTTGTTTCTTTCTGTTTTCTTAAGAACATATGTAAGCTGATATGTCCTCCCAGTTCCCACATTTATGTATTCTTGTTATTGCTGTTGGGTTGTTTGCTTACGTAGTATTATGATGACTTGTTAGCTACCGAACAGTGCCCTACTCCCCCGTAATGTAAGGCCACAGGTAAGCCTTTATTAAATGAGTGGCGATGAAAGTGATGACCATGATTATGATGAAGATTGCCAACACCCTGATAGGTTTACCGGAGCGTTTCTAGCTATTGCCTGGCACTCATTGTTCTCCTCTCGTGGCGAATTCAGGAGAAAAATTTCCCCCTTTCCCAAACATTCACAAAGAAAATTAAAATTGCTTGCTCGAAATGGTTGTCGATAAATAAGTTAGTTATCCTTTATTTGACACTACTCTCACAGTGGCAGTAGCATCAAATGAAGGAGGGACTCATTTTGAAGGGAACACAACCGAAAAGAAATGCCAAGTTAACCCGAGGACATGACTTTAGCCAGAAGACCAAATGATGGGGGGGAGGCCGAGAAGAGTATTAGTAAGAAGCCGAACGTTGACACTAGAGCATGGCTTCGTTTATTGACAAGTGATTGCATCGTGATAATATATCGTTATATCATGATAAAATATCACATACATTTCACATCTTAAAATGTCTTCCCTTCCTGAGTTCATGTGGGCCCTTTAAAATTCACCAAGGAGTGCGATGTTATTAGCCTGTATACGCATCCGGTCACCTATTTTGGATTGGGAATAGGTAATTTGATTCTATCTGTGCCAGGCGAACTGCTTAAATTTGTTTGGGTACAAAAAAGCAGTCATTTTTAGTTGATAGTCCTACGCCTCACATTAAGGATGGACAGCTGAAGCTGGCACATAAAAAAATTGCTATAAATAGGTTCATCGCTTACGTTGTTTTTTTAAATACAACAAAATAAGGAGCGATACTTACGATACTTTAAAAGTATTTTTGTGGTTAGCATGCATCATGACATAGACACTGGTTTTCCTTGACTGGCTTCCAACCATAAAACAACTTTCTTAATCTTCCTTTTATGAAAACCCTGAATAAAGATAGTTACCTTCAACAGAATATTGTAGAGCCTTCTGATAATTAACACATTTGAAAACCACTTGCGTTGTGAATCTTGTTTTTTGGTACGAATACACCTGTGCATTATGTTTTTTCCGTACTTTGTTTGTAATATGGGTGTTTGCCATCGATATGAAATTTTCTTTGTTGGGTATGTTTCTTTGCGACATGTGTGCTTGTTCTTTAACTAATGTCCTAAAATAAAAACTCATCTCAGGTTTTAACCTTCCTGACGTGGCGTTTTGGGTTCCTTTATTTGTTGTCTTGCGTTATTTATTACACCGTTTTCTACATCCCTACAGCTCCTGAACTGTTGTTAGCAGCATTGCAGAAATATGTTGGTGTTATTGTGAAGCAAGCGAATCTATTCCAGAAATTCAAAACTGTGTTGGGTTGTCAATCGATGCGCCACCCATGTTGTTAGAGGATGCTATCGGTAAGTATGGTATTTGTTCACAAGGCTTTATAATTGGGTGTTCTTAGTCCTTTACACTTACTGTAAAAAAGTTATTTTGGTATATAAAGCTGAATATGGTTAAGGTGTGCAAGTTCGCGCTTTGTTATAGCGTCATTACGAGCGGAGAACACTGTGTACATAAAGATACCATCAGAACATCCGTAAAAGCTGCAAGGATGTGATTGGGCAGGCCACACGAGATTACTGTTGAAAATGCGAGATCTGCAGGGAGTTTGAAAAGGCGTCGGAGCGGGCCCCAAAATTTTTACAAAGGCTATACGTACACATGCATGGTGAAGAGAAGGAGCTGAAGCGCGATATTACGGAGGGTAATTATGCTGCACCTTAGAAACAGACGGCAGCGAGAGGATTCCGACGCTCAGACGTTACGACACGCAGTTGCGTGCAAAGTAGCTTGATTGCAAGAGAAGCAAGGGATGGAATCCGTCTAGGGCAATTTATTAATATGCCGGAAAGCGCTTCTTGATTGTTTTCTAGGCCAACACACAAGCTTCAATTACCAATTATAAAAATACTACAAAGCGTACCCAACCTTACTCAGCCGAACAAAAGTTTTCTGCCCTAGCTCGCGAACCAGACCTGAAGTCTAAAGTTCTATGCCCAATGTATTTCCAAGAAGCAAGCTATAAAGTATGAGCCGTAGATAAGACCGTAGACAAAAGAAAACTGAAAGATGCTTGCAGCAACAAAATGGGGTGTCTCCACTTTTATGATACGAATATAAGTGGGATCTGGCAGTTCGACACAAGTTTAAGAGTGCTGCCTTAAGGACGCAGCGATATAGTTCTCTGCTCTTGTCGAATGTAGATACACCTGCATGGGCCCTATCTTGTTTAATAACTGGGTCAAAACCGACCGGCAGGAAATTTCGCAACGTTGGGGAGCATCATGCGAAAGACCAAATACTTCTTCAAATTGACGAGAGTTTACAGCTTCGTTACGAAATCCCAGTACGAAAGGGAATAAGAAGTGTACCTTTGCGATGAGCAAAATAATTGTGGTATTTTCCGAGCCAACAACGCAAAATATTAAGGGGGTCAGCGTTTATTTCAAATATTAGCTCTAAGGTAGTGTTAATACAGTCATGATAACGAGATTGAACAAAAAAATTTAGGCGTATAGAGAGACACATTCATTGTAACAATTTTGAAGTTCAACTGACTCAATTTTTTCTCCTAACAGTGTCACGAAAGGGAAAGCAATATACTCCGGTGTGACGTTTCTTCGATAGAGAATAATGGAAGCAACTTTCAGGATTACTACAAACAGCAGTGCTGAGCCACGGTAGTGAGAACAGTTGTCAGCGATTCGTAGTGTGAGGTAGAAAACCTTTGCTGTACGTTGTTTTCGTGGCTTTAGGTTGGCCGAGCGCTAGAGAAGGTGCACACAATATTGATAATGTTTTAAACGCTTTGCTTGGGGTATTGCTGCTTACATGTTTTGTTAGAAAATGTTAAAGTCTGCTTATCTGACACGATTCACCCAGCCCATAGCGATTGATTAGGTGTGTGTCCCTTAATAGTTACGTCCTCAAATTATAGAGAATATTCGCCCGTGAACAGGTCGCTAGAGATTGCCGATTGTATACTTGCTAGAACAATATCTACTGCTAGCTCACGATAAAGCTTCCATGTGGTAATGAAAGTGTTCTCGAACGGTCTGCGTTTACTGGGGAAATATTATTGTCCTTTATGTACGAGAACTACGTGAATTAGTCCACTTTTTAATGTAATTGAGATGAGCACTACGCATCGCTCTGAAACCCTATTTACCCGCCAAGGTGCCATTGTGGGTCCGGCGTTGAACTGCTGAGCCCATGAACATGAGTTCACTGGTGGGCATGGTTGTTGCTTTTCAGGAGTAGGCGAAAAACCAAAACCCCCGTGCGCCGCCTGGATTTACGCTCGCTTTAAAGATACCAGGCTGTCAAAATTTTCCTGCAGCCCTCCATTACGAGCACCTCCTAACGAAGGGGAAATTTGTGCGTAATGTTTGTAATATGGATCTGAAACGTACCGGCTTTGTTCACAGATAACATGTAATCTGGTAACGTGAATCTTCAGGACAAAATTCTGGTTATTATGGTACCCCGTGGAAGCAGCTGTATGCACCGAATGGGCCGAACTACACAGACAAGATTGGAATATGACATATGTGCAGCTATAGTACCTCATGATCACACAGTAGATTATAGAAGAAATTTTGCGCTTGATCAGAAATTTTCCGTTCTCAAAAGTACAACAAAAACGGTATTTTAGAATATCTTAACGCACTGCCGGAGCACTAGAGCTCAGTTTGTTTCAAAGCCAATCTCAACTACTCATTCAAATGTTTTCTGTTGTAAAATTCATGGTTACTGGAAGTAGTATGTAGTTCGCAATGCCGCTACACGCATCAAACAGGCAACTTCAAGTTAAGTTCAGCTGCAAGTGCTGTAGTTGACAAAACGTTCAGATGCTTAAAAAATAGCGAGTTTGGATCTATCACAATTGTGGTTGTCAGACGAAAATACTCGGGCGCTGAGGCTACACATCATCTCTGTTCAGAAATAATATGTGTGCTATACAGGGACAATCTGAATGACATCATTGTTTCGTTTGTTGTTACAGTTAATTTGAGCTACTTATTTCCCAAAGCTACGCGCCCAATAAAACAAGGTGTATTGATTTAGTAGGTGGAGATTGCGAAATAGGGAGTGGCCCAGAAGACTTCCCTGGTGTTAAACTCTTTGCCTCAAGATATATAACCGGTCCGCATCAATCTGCATATATTCCTAATTAGTTTGTTGTACCATAACAATTCAGACAGCTGCAGATTGGTATACAGCAGCAGCTAAAATCACCGCAAAATCGTTGCAAATTAGGTTCAGTATTCGAAAATAATTTCTTTGAAAAAGAGAACTTACTTCCCAGCCATTTAAATTCCTGTCAAAGTTGCATGGCTCACGGATCCTTCTCGTTGCATTTGTGGTGTTTGTAGCACCAGACATTCCTAGCAATAAGGTAAATATTGAAACTGCAAGTAGGGTATTCATTCTAACCTTCTTCTTTCTTGAGTGTATTGGCTTACTGCTAACGGGCACCTGCTTAAAAGGACAGGGCCAATTCATGTATTTCAAATAATGTGCTGGGACATTTATAGCCTACATTCTGAAGCCAAAAACCAGTACTCATATTGTTTTGCACGCTGCAGCAGTGGCACCCGTCTAAATGTAGTTGAGTGCAATGTACTTCGACCTTAACGTACTTGTTCTCGCAAAGGCTTTTTTTCTGAATTATGTCAGGAAAGATACGACGGTGAAGCTGCAGAAGAGCCGTTTTACAATTTAGAGTTGTGCGCTTTAATATGTCAATGCAACCGTTTCGTTACCACACGCAGTATTGCTTATATGACTGAGTTCTGCAGTAGTTGCGATATTCTTGCACTTGCAATGATCTTGGCAGCTAGAGAAAATATCAGCTATAACCTTTACAGGAAGTGAAGCGCACTTGCGTACAGTACTCTTTGTTCTTTAGAAAACAGGCAAACTTCTGGCAGTTGTCGCCTTGATATAAGATTGCTGAGCCGCCTGGTTGATGAACATACCCAACCTAGAAAATACACTTTTAATGGAAAAGAACAAAATGTTTCCCAAACAATCTGAGCGATAACCTTTTCGTGGCACACTAACCTATAATTTTCATACTTTCGGGTTTCTTTCCTCGGCATGGCGTGTTCAGCTTTCTAGAAGTTAAACTTTCTGCTTTCTGAACCTCCAAGTTAAGTGCGTGTTGGTACAAGTGAAGCAATGTATCGATGCTTTACCATATGGAAAGTAAAATCTCCACAAGTCACATAAAAAGTGCCGTGTATTTTGTTGCAAACGGGAAGTTAATTCTAGGTTCTGCGTCACAGATTAGGCCACACCGTTTGGAAATTACCCCATCCGAAAAGAAAGTGGTTTTAAAGATCTGTATATACTTTACCATCTCTGAGTTCAAGAAGCAATATTCACGCGAGTACGTCAGTGAGCGTACTGGCTTAATCAGTCATGTGACAATAAATGTACCTTTTTCTGAGGCGGAAATGTTCGAGAACATAAAATGTAAAAGTTATTAAGCTCTTATGTTGTCCTTGAGGTAATACCTGATGACGGTTTTGAAAAATTAAAAACGGTTTGTTAAATTTACTTTGTAATTGCCGCTTCTGCGTGTTCAGCTTGCACTAGCTTGCATATCCGACTGCCTTAGCTATCCAAATATAGTGAACGTGGCCTTCGCAAACCCAAATCTAGATAGCTGTTAGTGTTAATGAACGCCCGATGCGTGGGCGTTATCATGGTTACCATTTTTATCGTGCTGACTAATAGGTGCGGGACCATGAGATAGACCATGCGGGAGCTACTCACAGCTATGGTATTAGGCAAATAACTTCTGGCTCACCTTCATACCGCGGACGCACGTTTACCACATAAAGGTAAACGCCAGAAAAACTTTAGCTGAAACAATGTTAACGGATGTAAAGTACGTACAAAGGATATAAATCGCTCTAACATAAAACTAATACCAACCAACATACACTAGGTACAGTGACGTAGGCTTTATTTGTCCTAAATTTTAGTATGCATAAAAATTGCAGGTGCACACAGCTGCTATATCGCCAAAAAGGAGCTCAGCAACCACGTAAGCCCGTTTATCAGGGCAGGCAGCGCCGAACACGTAATTTCCAGAAAGACATATTCCTTAATGCTGTCTCCCACATGAGTATCGTGAGCCCTTAAAGGAAACGTTTGCGCCACGACCACCCAGCCAGTGTCCAGACAAGTTGGCGGATGCTATCTTAACCTACTCCCTCGAGGAAGCGAGGACCGTAAACCTACTTTTGCGCTAAGGTTGATGCGAATTGTCGAACTTGCGTGCGCAAATATACCTGTCACGTGTCAGTGTTACAAAAGTTTATAAAATTATATTTTAAGAGAATTTGCCAGTTTGGCATCACCACTTCCAATCGACCTACAATATTCATCCAGGTAAAGTATTTTTGAAGCACAAATGTTGAAGATAATTCCGCCGTGTCGCATTACCAGAAAACTCAGACAAGCTGAGCGCACGGGAATGTGCGGCTCGTGAGGAGCGCCGATTGTCATCCAGGTTGCACCACACGAGCAGGTCGCATAAAATACGAAAAAAAGTTATTGAACGCACGTGAGGGTCCGCCTCGGGAGGAGAGCGTGGTGTAGTAGGTCATCTCGACCTTCGAACGTCCAGCTTTCGCGGCGTAATCTCTAGCGTGAAGTTCTTCTCTCCAGTTCACGTGCCCTCGGCCCTTAAAAGGGGGGAGCACAGAAGCCGCGTTCGCGCAACAGACGCTGACATCACGACTCAGGTGCTGCGTGTTCTTGTGCGTGCTTACGCGGTACATTTTGAGATAGTTGTGAAAGTGTTGTGTCTGTGCTCCCATGCGGAAGCACTGTTCTGTGTTCGCGCCTCCAGGCACCGCGCCAATAAGTGTTCCCCGCGGGACAGCATACCCTCTACCTCGTCAACGCC
Organism: Haemaphysalis longicornis; assembly: GCA_013339765.2. Taxonomy (NCBI): domain Eukaryota; kingdom Metazoa; phylum Arthropoda; class Arachnida; order Ixodida; family Ixodidae; genus Haemaphysalis; species Haemaphysalis longicornis. The sequence goes on along the minus strand of CM023453.1, from coordinate 96,153,072 downwards.
ACCACCGACTCCACCGGGAGATGGAAAATTGAAGCTGAGGAGCTTCATGTTTACCCAATATTTGTGCGTTCTTTAAATTAGTTTTTTTTCGGACAGTAGAATGCGAGCATAAATAATCTAAGAATGTTGGACTAATGATGTAATTCCTCATCTCTTCAGTGAATCATTTTTGGATAACGAGGAAGAAGGATAGATTTAAACTTCGAATTCGCAAATGACATTTGTGAAGAAGCTGAACGATAAACTTTTGCAAGACAAACCAAATGAATTCGAAGTTTTATTAAACACAAAAATTGTCTATCGCATTTGCAGCTAAATTGACGTTGTGTCAAATAAATGGCAGGCAAGGCATTACACACTAGTGACCTTACATTAAAAACATGAATGTAACGAGAAACGCTAACAATAAAAATTGCTTACACGTAAAAAAATTGTGCATGTTTGTCGGAAAACAGCAATTTTTTAGGCATACTGTTCAACATGATTTATTAGGCAGAATTGGATTCTGAAATGTCATTGACAGAATATCCGGGATTATCATGCAGCTACCACTATAGATCACCGAGGGCGCAAAGCAGAAGAATCCATAATGAGGCAGGCCACGGTTGGCTACGGCAATAACTAGACGATGGCTTCGTGAACATCTTGTGAAAATCCTGCAATGTTTTTTTAATGCTTTATTTATTGTTTGGTATTGTTTGAACCCTTATTGAACCATAATTCTGTCGAGTGTCTAACTTCTGTCAAAATTTTGTCGAGTGTCGAGTGTCTACTTTCCGGCAAGTGTTAAATGGGTAATGCTCATGGTGAAGCAAAACTGACCATGCGTTACTTTGGGGATATTATAAAGTTTGATTTCTCTACTGGAAGCTGAATAAACACTGCCTCAGCTTGCACTGCAAGTCCAAGGCTGAGGAAGAGCAAAGCCGTAGCCCCTCTCCCTTCGACGGGGACCCGGCTGTTGCATCATCATCAGACGCAAAAGCCTAATAGGTACATTGCAGCACGAAGGCCTCTCCTATCGACGTCCAAGAGCTCCTGTCCTTCGCAGAGTCAGTTTATTCTGTGCGTCAAAATTTCCGTATTTCGTCCCTCCATTGAGTAACTGGCTTTCCTCTTTGTCTAGACCCGTGTCGCGGTGTCCGCTCTCACCCTGATGGTCTAATAATAAAAAAGCGCAAAGGACGGGACACGAGTGAAAACAGTCAGGGAAGGGCGCTCGTGGCCCGTTCTTTGCGCTGTTTTTATTAAAGGATTCCTACCGACTCGCCCAGCTTCGCACTCTCGTTCTGATGGTCCACCTATTGTAATTTCGCCTAATTACGTGACGAGCCAAAATCCATTTCTTCTTTCATTTGAACAATGATGTTCTCTACTCTAATGTGGTGTATGATTAAGGGAGCCCGTTTTGTGTCTCTAAGGTTTACTACGGTCATTATTTTTTCTATGGCCTGTCGAGCTAGCCGATGTCGTCGAGCTATCCTAAGTTTAATTTCAAGTGTTGCAGTTAGGCGCAACGTTTCCGCTGATTATTTTACCAACGTCACATTTGTTATCAAACATGCCACAGCGAGTTCTTCATCACTAGCAGGCCCGCAATGTTCCGTCCACAGTCTTTCACTTCTTTCTATATGTGTACCGCACTAGCACGACCTAGAACCGGAAGCCAAATCCAAAGCCAGCGCCCGCACTACGAACCCAAAAGAACTTCTGCGAGCCTGGGATGTGATAATCGCTTGATGGGATATACGCCGGTGTCATAACGGGAGGGACCGAAGTTTCACCTTTCTAATTGGCCGCACATATCACTGTTTACCGCCGTTGCTAACTCCTTACCCTCCTGGCCTTTGGGGTTGCCCAGTGTTTACATGGCCGGCTTCACGGCGTAGAAGTCCCTGGTTCGATTCGCGGCACCTTAGTAACGGCATGCCTTTTTTGGGGCTTTAAAGTTCGCTGTTTATGACAGAGGGCTTTCTGTCGACCTAAACAGTTGCGCTGTTAAAACATTTACGCCACTCTTGTGAGCAATTCCCTTTCATTTTTAAAGTCCGGCGGGAAACTAACTCGTACCCCAAGCACTTCTCAGCATTATTCACAATGGTTACTGCTAGTGGTAACGGTCAGGATACATCAGGCCAGACGTACTATAGCCCCATAATATTTCTTTATTTATATGTTTTTCAAAAATATTTTTACTTTAAAGCAACCGAGCAGTTTTTATATTTGAATTTGCAACTAGTGTACTGCAAAAAGCAGTGAACTATTGATAAAATTTGCCTTTAGTACATATCTTGCGGAGATCTGCTACAGCCCATTGTTTCGTTATAACCTTTCATGAGTGCAAAAAAACTTGGCGAACCCTTATGCGCACTCAAACATACTTACTATGTATGCGACATTAAAGTAGTCAGGACTGGTCGAAGAAAACGCTCCATTTACAGTTTTGTGCACCAGAGCAAATTTGAAATGTTACGGTGGAACGCTATAGTGAACAAGGCATTTCTTTTTTTCAGGGATTTCGAAAATATGCCGCACTCCCATGCAGTTATTGCCGCCCACATAAGCCCTTTGAAGTAAAATTTGTGTGCGTCGCAGTGTCTACTTTTTACATTTTTGCAAGGCTGTGATAGGGCATCAGGCTTGCTGTAATAGCTTTTGTTCTATAGAAATGATTTCGTTAGAAACATTGCTACGCGGCATACTGCACACATTACCCCCATCTTTCGATGTGGTGTAAAAAATATTGAATATGACTGTATTGTAACCCACAGATGTACACACACGAAGCACGCACACGCACACACAGATATATGAATATATTTATAAATTTTATAAATCTCTCTCTCTCTCTCTCTCTCTCTCTCTATATATATATTATATATATATATATATATATATATATATATATCAAGGTTGCAGTCGTCATTGCCAGTGCTATTCGGCTGTTTCCGAAATATTTAATAGTGCCGAATGACGTTTGTTTGTCATGTTTTTGCTAACCCCGACCTCCGACCACGTCTTACGTGGCGGCCGCTGGGAAAAAAAGACGTTCCACGTCTCCCGTGGTGGTCGAGGGGCGGCGCTAGTTGACCGGCCTCAGAGCACTTGTAAAATATAAACCCCCCCTGTAAAGTCGAGAGAGGAGCCGCTGCCGGGTAGCGTAATTGGTTAACGCACCGCACGCGTTATGCGGAGATGTGGGTTCGACTCCCGCTCCCGGAAACAACGGCGGATTTTTTCTCGACTTATATTTTCGCCTATTTATCACTGCATTAAAAAAAAACATAACATGACGAACAAACGTCATTCGGCACTAATAAATATTTCGGAAACAGCCGAAGAGCACTGGCAATGACGACTGCAACCTTGATATGTGTCCTTACTGAGTCCCTCGTCTCGTATCTTTATGTTCTACTATATATATATATATATATATGTATATATAAACAGGGTTTAGAGATGCATTTGATCGAATGGCGTGGGTTCGGTCCCCACTTTGGGCGCGTGTTTTTTTTTCTTTCTTTCTCACGTAATAATAATAATAAAAATAATGTAATATCACTAACGGCAAAAAATAGTCTAAACATTCCCCTATGCCTTCTTTGGCGTTGTAGACGGGCGGTATTTCTTTCTGTATATATATATATATATATATATATATATATATATATATATATACGCGATTCACCTGATAAATTAAAACAGAAGTAAGAGTATGCAGTCAATAAGGCCATGGAAAGCACAGGAAAAGTTTTGTAAGTGAATTATTCTGCTTCAAGCAGATGCAGATTTTTAAAGCAAGAAAGTGAGAGACAACATGCCCGCCGGGTGGTATCCGAACACACGATTCTTGCGGGGTACCACCCCCAAGCACAGGAATCAATTTTTTTACTTAAATACCCGAGAAAGTGGAGAGGAGCACAGCCCCTTCGGTAGCGCAGTGGGCATTGCACCAGACGTGTGGGTTCGAATACCACACGGGGGGCATGCTCTCCTCAACTTTCTTTAAAAAAAATCACCATCTGTTTGGAGGAATATATTTGCTTACCTCAATTTCTATTTTGCTTTCTTGGCATTCTTCACTGCCTACCGTTATTTATTTCTCTATCTCTCTTCCTCTCTCGGTCTCTCTCTCTCTCTCTCTCTCTCTTATATATATATATATATATATATAATATATATATATATATAGATCTAGAGAAAGATAAACTCACAAAGCGCGCAGAAATAGTATAAGTAAAGAGTCGGATACACAGCAAGAACAATAACAAACAATGTTTACTTACGTAGCGGCAATGGGACTTGCCTTCATCAGAGTAAAGTTACATGATTATGGGGTTACATAATCATGTAACTTTACTTAATCATGTAAAGTTACATAATCATGTAACTTTACTCTGATGAAGGCAAATCCCATTGCCGCTACGTAAGTAAACATTGTTTGTTATTGTTCTTGCTGTGTATCCGACTCTTTACTTATATATATATATATAGATATATATATATATATACATATATATATATATATATATATATATATATATATAATATATATATATATAATACATATATATATATATATATATATATTTATATATATTCATACATAAAAGAACACTTCGAACAAGGTATAACCACGATTGTTGCCAACGTTTCAGCAAAGAGACCTGCCTTCGTCAGGAAGAATCTGCTGAAACGTTGGCGACAATCGTGCTCCTGTTCGAAGTTTTCTTTTATGGTGTCCTCTACTCCAAGTTTTATTTCTTCCAATATATTGTAACGCTACATAACTTGTTGAATGTTCCGCACGGTAGATGGCATTGACTATGTCACCGGCCAATCCCGCCGGCGGAAACACCGGGGCGACGAAGAGGAGAACGAGGTGCTTTTTAGCTATCCAGGGCTCGGACACGACGCTCAGCGATGGTCCTCACCCAGGTTTTTCAAATAAACCCACAGCTCACCCCTGAACGCCTGAGCGTCACCGTAACTGTTTTTGGTGAGAGGTGCGGGGTACGACGCCACGGACAACAGAGTCCCTGGATGTCCGCCGAAGCCGTCGCGTTGCTGGACTCCCGCCCATCCAAGAAACGATTTCTCCGCCTGAAGGCAGTTCCCAGACACCACTGACGGACAGCTGGCAGCCCCATGGGGAACCTCGGTCATTTTCATGGAAAGCCGGATAAGACGTGGATGAATGGCTCGCTCATTATGAAAGAGTGAGTAAATATACCCGCTGTGACGCTGTGGCCCGACGCGCGAACGTCGAAATCTACTTGGACGAGACAGCACTAACATGGTTTCAAAACCACGAGGCAGCGTTGACTACATGGGAACGGTTTGTTGAAGAAATTAGTAAGGGATTTGGTGACTCGATAACGAAGAAGAAGAGGGCCGAGCAGACGCTTCTCCAGAGATCGCAAGTGCCCGGGGAAACATGTACAACTTACATTGAGGAAGTCCTCAAGCTGTGCCGAATCGTTGACGCCAGCATGCCAGAAGATGACAGAGGTGGGCATGTCCTTAAGGGGATCGCCGAAGACGTATACGATTTCCTTATCGTCAAGAACAACTGAAATACGGTCCCCGATGTGATTCGCCACTGCCGTACGTTTGAAACTTTGAAGGCGCGTCGGATTACGCCAAAGTTTGGCCGACTGGCCAACGTCACAACGGTGGCCAGCGTGGACGTCAGCTCGTCTGCCGACCTCTCTGCGACTATCCGACAAATCGTTCGCGAGGAGCACCTTCGGCATGGAGACATGACTCGTTGCTGGACACCCTCTCGGGGCGGAAGCTTCCTCCGTGATCGTAACCTACTTATTGCCATTCAACGACGCATTTCGGTTTCGCACGGCCGTCGGTCAACGTTGCTGACTAGGACGACTACCAGCTAAGGGGCGTGTACACTATGGCACCCTACTACCAGCAACGGGAAGATTTTCATCGTGATTCCCATCGTACACAGGGCGTCTACTACCCGGAAGAGCACCAGCACCAGAGTTTTTCAAGAAAGGAATTCTCACCGGGACAGCTGTATCCTCGTCGCGAACCACCCACCTGCTGTCGATGTGGTATAGTCAGCCATATTTCGCGGTTTTGTCGCCGTCGGCGCCAAGGACCCAACGACGATCCCACGTTCACGTTTTCTAGGCCCAATAACCTCAACCCTGGCACTCGATGGTATCCACCACTGTCGTCAGCACGTAACAACCAGCCGACCGGTGGGCGCAATGGCTCCCCCGCTTCGGACAGAAGTTTGACTCCACCGCCTAGAATGGGACGAAGTGCTCAAGCAACAACGTCGAAACGAAAGCGCCCGACCACCAGCCTTAATAACCAAATTCTCAAACGCGCTCCCTAACATAAACAACAACCTTCGGAAATACTACCCCATTCTAGCCAGTAATGACCGACTTAAAAAGACGTTTCCGGAAGCCCCAAGAGTTACCTACAGAAGAAACAAGAACCTAAAAGACATTTTAGAGCATGCCATTATTTGCGCTTCACAGGAACCAGTTATCAGCCCTTTCCCCCGCCCTCGATGCAAGACCTGCAAACATCTGCAGACGGATTGCATTGTGAATAGCACTGCCAGCCAATACGTTCACAAGATTATTTCAAGCTTCACTTGAAATTCTTCTAACATTGTGTATATGCTAGAATGCTCATTCTGTCCAAACCAGTACAATGGAGAAACGAGTCAACCTATGATCTTACGCCTGAATGGACATCGGGCCGACACTCTTAAGAGTGCCTCCATAGCAGTCGCGCAACACTTCAACCAGCCGAACCACAATTTTGATGATCTCAAACTCGATATTCTGTAGTCAAACTTTAAGTTTCCAAGGAACCGGAAATACTGAGCATCGTTCCTAATCCATAAATTAAACTGCCTGGAGCCGTCTGGAATCAATGCTTCGAAAGGCAGCTTAGATACCTTAGGGTATCTGAACCGAACAGAAAAATATTACTATTACAAAAAGTGCGCATCTCCAATCGCAACATTCCTGCCTGCCCATCTCCAAATCTGATATTTGAATACAATTCCTGTCCTTTCTACTTTTTTTTTTGCTTTTTTTTACCTACTTTCTGCTAGCCGAATTTGACATACCACGCGCAGGAGCCTCCCTCGACCTTCGGCATTTAGACTTACAACCTGCTTTACACACGCACGCAAAAAGGAAAAAAAGGCAAAAAGAAAAAAAGAAAGAACACAAAAATAGAAGTCCTTGAATGCACCGCAAAGCTCCGCGTGGGTTGTACCCGGCAATACCACTTCTATTCTTCTGCGAGCAACGACCTCCCCAGTCGGAATTCTTCGAACTGTACGGGCTGTTGCTGTTTACGAGTTTTTTCTCTTACACACACTTTAGTAAACTTGCAATTGCACCCCCAAGACGCCCCTATCGTCCCCAAACTTCCCGGAAGCCTCCTTTGATGTCGCCCTACCCCACCGCAGCCCAGCTTAAACCATTCCCCCCGGTTTTCTCCGACCCTCTCGTAGTCTTCCCTCTTTCTTCGCTTCTCTCTCACTAATTCGCTCGTTTCAAACTACAGTTGACCCACTCCGAAGTCCTTCTTCGAGCCTCGCTCTTAACAACCTCCCCCTTCTTTCTCCAACTCAATCTGTATCAATAAAACAGTGTGCCAGAGATGAACCCCGATCACTTGAAAAAGACAAGTTTCCTTGTCGAAACGTTGGCAGAGGTCTGAGGCCGCTACCTTCTCTAAAATATTATTTCTGTCTGGTGAACATTTTCAAAGCCCTCTTCTTCCCTATATATATGTATATGTAAACATATATATATATATATATATATTATATTTTTTTCTTCACTTTCTTTCTTTCTTTCCATATTCTTTCTCTGTTTCAATGACCTACCACATCCTCCCCTTTGCTTTCCGAGGTTTTCTTGAGTGCCAACTCTTATTTCTGTGCTATGTTCAACGAGCCCCTCATTTCCTGTTCTGATTCGCTACATGCAGAGCGAAGGCCTCTGTACTGGCAGTCTTGGTGCCATAGGAAGCTTAAGAGGGTTCAACGCTGGTCGACCACTCTGGAAATGTCGTAGACACTCGAGTCACGGCCGGGGGGTTAAAAAGAAGGTCCCCTTCTTTCCGTGTAGTCCGAGTGGCGCTGGCTACCACCCCCAAGAACAGGAACAAAAAATACCTAAACATAAATACCCCAGAAAGTGGAGGGGGAAAATCGCCCCGCCGGTAGCGTAGTGGTTATCGCACCAGACCGGTATTCTAGATTTCGTGGGTACGGATTCTACCTGGCGGGCATTTTTTCTCCAGTTTCTTTCTTTCTTTTCAAATTCTTTATCTGTTTCAATGACCTCCCACATCCTCCCATTTGCTTTCCGAGGTTTTCTTGACTGCCAACTCGTATTTCTGTGTTATTTTCAACGAGCCCCTCATTTCCTATTCTGATTCGCCACACACACACACACACACACACACACACACACACATATATATATATATATATATATATATATATATATATATATATATATATATATATATATATATAAAAGGTAAGTAGAGACAGAGACAGAAGAGAAAACATTAAAAAAATAAAAGTTTACTGGCGTTTCAGGAAGAGGACTTCCTTTCTTCAGATTACCAGGAAGTCCTCTTTCTTAAACGTCAGTACACATTTCTTTTTAATACTTCTCTCGTGTGCCTCTGTCTCTGATTAACTTATTTTCTCGCACACTGTGTAATTTTTTGTTTCCAGACTTTGTATATATATTCTACTAACATCCTAACTACAGTGTCCATTATGCATTTTATAATGGCACAGTTTCCAATTGGCCAGGCTTTTGCTGAACTCACTTTAGTTTCATAAGGCAGTATTTCACAGGGGTAACATACAGTTAGCCCAGTTTTTTGTAACTGAATTGAATTGAAATGAAGTTTATTTTCTTATTACAAAAAAACGGTGGGAAGGTAAAATATGGCTACACTGACAGTGGCCTTTCCTCAGAGCACAATTGCCACGCAGGAACATTTTAATACAAACACAACTAAACATGGCAATTATTTTGAAAAGCAGTACATATCAAGAATTTGTTTTACAAGGAAATTGATTTGCTTACGGACACACTCTTATCAAAACAAAAAGACACCGCTGTATATTAAAAATAAACGCACATATTACGTGATTTTAATTATTAAATCATTGCGATAAGCACAGGATAACAATGGCAACAAAAATAATAGTTCTTGCGCAGATCGAAACTAGTTGGCTCATGTGAAGTAAATAGAATGAAGTAATACAGTAATGAAGTAATGAAGTGAATACAAGGCAAACTAAGAACACTAAATTTCGTACGCAAAAGAACTTGAGCTTAATATTACGCCTGTAGCTGCCAACGCGATTTGTGCCTACATGTTCTCTACCATAAACTTGTAAGGCTGCACATGTGTAGTTATAAGTGCTCATATTTATTTTGGGATCAGTTTTGGAGCTTCCATGCACTGCAGGTTTTTTTTTATATTGTTGAGAAGCGAGAGAGCTGAAACGAAGCAGTTCGTAATACGCGGCAAAGCCCTGCAGAGAACTAGGAGAAGTAGAAAAAGTAGCTGGGTAATAGCAGAACGTTAGTGCGAGTCGCGCTCTGGGAGAAAAAAAAAAGGTTGAGGTAGTCTCGCTTCCGTCCCCGGCAAAGGAACTGTTCCCCAACATCTCCGTCCTCGCGCCTTTACTGCAAAGAAACCCTTTCCTTCTGTTACACCCGTGATGAATGGACGCGTATGCGCGGTACTTATGACATAGATCCTGGACGCGCCAGACCTTCCACGAAGCAGGTGCATCGCTGAACTCCTTCCAGAGCCGACCGCTATGGCCCTACAAGATTGCTATGCGAGCGTTGAGAACAGCCGCAGAGACGAAGGTCATCAATTGTCTCCAATCGCCGTGGCCTGGCTTAACGAGCGCGAACCATGCACCTTTGCTTGAAAGTCCGAACACGTCGAAGAATGGCTGAAGCACTAACTAGAGGGTTGGCAAGTATAACCAGTGGGATGAGGCGACGCAGCTACCAATGTTTATTTCTCTATTCATGGGCCAGTCCGGCTGTGGTGTGAGAATCTTGTTGCCGCTCTTACAACGTTGGAGCACTTTGTCGATGAGATAAAAAAAGGATTCGGTGACACAATGTTGAGAAATACAAAGGCGGAGTAAACCCTAGCGCATCGGGTACAGAACTCCGATGAAACGCGCATGACCTATATACAAGTGCTCAAACTGCGCAGTGTTCTTAGTCCCGAAATGTCGGTCGAAGGTAACGTGGAGCACTCCTAAAGGGCAGCGCTGAGGATTTGTACAACTTCCTGATCACAAAGAAAAAGGTAGCCTGAGGCACTATGTGATGCGCCATTTCCTTGCATTTAAGGTGCTGAGAATTTGGTGAATTACGCCAAAATATGGCTGGCTTGTGAACACTACAACCGTTGCCAGCATTGACACCAGTTCTTAACAAGACATTGCAGTGCTTGTCCGCGAAATCATTGGAGAATAGCTTGACCTGCACTTCCAGAAGGTTAGCCCCAGTCGAGGGCAGCGCCGCTGTATAGAGGAGGCCGATTCAATGCACATCCAGTGCGCCGTCCAGAAGCCGCCTTCTCCACCTGAGCTTGCTGGGTCTTGGCCTGGGCAGAGCTGCAGAGATTGCTGGAACGGCTACCACGACAACTAAAGGACGCCTGCCGCTTTCCAACCTTTGGACAGGTGGCCCCTCATTGGGTACGACGAATGGCCTAACCGGCAATGCCCGGGCTATTACCGCTTCCAGACCACTGTCACCAGGTCAAGCGCTTATCATGGATCACCGAAAGGCTTAACGTGCTACAACAGCGGTCTACGCGGGCACATTTCTCGACTTTGTCAGCGGTGGCAGCAGCGACGTTTTCGGATTCCTCTGGAGTTTTCTACGGGTTGGAGGAACACCACGCGTTATACCCCTGCAGCGTGACATCAGCAGCCAGCACCGCCAAGTATATTGCGCCATAAATCGCCTGGGTAGAGCAGCAGCTTCTCTCCTGTGCCTGGCCCTGTTCGCTCTCCGTAGCCCCGCCGTCACTTTAGTCCGCCACCGCGGGGAAACGATCTCCAACTCCTTCAACCTGTACGAGTCCGGTCGCCACACGGTCTGTTTCACAAATTCTTCTTCCTGTCGCTATGTATACGTATAAAGTGAACGTGTTTGTGGATGGTGTCGGTGATGTTGCAGTAGACAGTGGAGCAGCTGTTTCTGTGATAAAAATTGGCTTTATAAATCGCTTGTCCCGCAAAGTAATGTTCGCATCTGACAGCAAAGTGCACTTTTGTTGCGTCGGGGGTAGTCAATGCGGCGTGTAAGAATTTGTCAAGGGGCGATTACGCTTGGTGGGAAAGACTTTAGCAGAATATTTATTGTTTCGGCGCATGCAACATACGATTTCATCCTGGCTATTTATTTCTTCCAGTTATACGGAGTTACAGTAGACTGTGGAGCGCGTGAAATTTCCTGCCGTGGTGGTGCTCTACCAACTCTTGTAGAAAATGTGAACCAGGCACGTGGGAGCGAAGCATTCTCTGTCACAAAAGACACGCTTGCGCCAGCCCTGAGTGCAATCTTTGTACCCATCATTAGTCCGCACCAAGACAAAAGTCACCGGCATGTCCCAGTTGAAGACGAAGACAATACCACCATTAAAAAGAACACCTTTGTTCTTCGGGCGCTGGTTGAGGAAGTTGATGGTTGTAATTTCGTCTGGACAGTGGGAGGTCTGCTGAACCTGTCCTCGTGCTTTCAGGATTCAAGCTTGCTATGTTGGATAAGCATATCAGCGTCGCAATTCAAGCTGTTAGTGAAGACGTATAGGTCGCCATCGACGACGCGGGGTACCCTTATCAGTTGCGGCACACGTTCTTTTGGCGAGGAGCATGCCTTAGAAAGCTTGCTGGCCTAGTACACAGCCGTATTCGACTTCGCGCACAAAGAACACCCGCCACCTCCGGCGGCAACCCGCATGCGTCACAGAATTAACACAAGTGATGCGTCAGCTATCCCTCAAAAGCCATATAGGGTGTCCACGTCAGAAAGCAAAGCTATTAATGAGCGAACGCAAGGACAGCTGGCGAAGGGTAGCATTCGGGAGCATTGAACATGCGTACACCAGCGTTGGTACTGGTGAGGAAGCAGGATTGTTTATAGAGCTTCGGCGTAGATTACCACGGACAGAGCGCCATTTAGAGAAATATGTATATCCTCTCCCAACATTACATCACGCTATTGACTACCTACATTCAGCATCATATTTTCATAAATTGGTATCCGCTCTGGTTTTAGGCAGATACAAATGCATCCGATGGACAAAAAGAAGAAGACAGCTTTTTGGACAGCCGAAGGCCTGTTGGAATTTTATTTAACGCATTTGGGGATGTAAAATACACCGGTCACAATTGAATGATTCGTGGACACCATCCTTTGAGGTCTGGAATGGGAGCATCAAGATGTACATCGACGGCTTAATAGGTACTGGTACTAGCTACTCAGTAATAAGCCGGTAATTCGCGTCTAAGCTGAAGAAAGTAACGACCACATAGGATGGTCCGCACATACGCACAGTATGAGGCCATCTCGCAACACCAAGTGGAACGTGGACATCACCCGTCACCATAGCTGGCACCACGTACCCTGCTGCGTTCGTCATTTTGGCTAACTGCACCCGCGACGTAATTCGCAGAATTTACTTTTTGAGGGAAAACGGCGCAATAATTCATCTGCAGGCCACGTCGATAACTCTTTCCTATGATCATTCCATGATGCCCGAAGCGAACACCGAACACCATGCTGCTGTAAGGACTGTCTTTGATCACGTCACTCTGCCACCCCGCTGAACCTTGATCACCGTTTACTGTGAAGATGCTGTCCTTGACGTCAATGCTACAGTACAGGGTTACCAAAGCTTGCTTCTTGACCGTGGTGGCTCCATAGGAACAAGCATCGCGCCATTTAAGCAACGCAAATCCCACATTTTGGTCACTAATTTCACAGGGGAGTACCAGCATTTAAACAAGGGCGCTGCTATAGAATTCTTAAAAGAAACGCAAGAAACAAGTGACGTGATCGCGGCTACCGACTTTTAACGCGCACCCGAAGATGCCTCTAAGCTTCCGCAGCCCTTTGACGTGAACCTGGCACTGTGGCAAAAGCGGAACAACATATTGGCTTTGCTACGTCGCTAAGCGATTGTTTGAATGGAGAGCTGAAACTTTGACAGTAAACATGGACGAGAAAGACTACAACCAACGCCACCTGTATAAACAGTGCCTAACGCGTGAGCGAAAAATGGCCAAACAGCCACTCTCCTGTTGCTCTCTCCTACCGTTCACCGCTCCGTAGCCTTCCAGCGTGCTTTCGTGTCCGCCAGCCAGCGCCGCTTCTCGGAAACTATGCAAAATAGTGGAAAGTTTGTTTAGCGTTCCCGAGGCGGCGCTCCTACGCCTTCTTGTTTTTCACCATGCCTGTCTGTTTAGGTCTGTCACTGATATAACTTCCTTTGTCACGAAGCAAAATCCCTTGCGGTGCCGCCGGCTGATGCCGGCTTTGCGCGCTTATCTACGCCGATCACAGGCCCTGAAAATTTCTGAGTGGGGCATCCCACATCTATCCCCTCCGCACTTAGGTATTGTATTGACCCCGCTGTTCGCACTCCGCATCGGTACGCACTTCTAAAATTGAGGACTGCACTGTAGTAGCGCCCGGACAGCGTGGCGGGATCGCAGCTGCTTATCCTTTTGTTTCCCTATAATTTTCTGAAGTTTTTAAGCACGTGATATTATTGGAAAGTAATAGTAGCAGTGAGCGCCTGAACAAAAAACGTGCCCGCAATTTTTTCTTCTCTAAATACTCCAGAAAGAAAAATGTCAGTAAAATATTGGCTGCCCCATCCGAATATATCGTTTTTCTGTTAGGTATATGTCTACCCGACAATCCGCCTCCGTCTTTATCTTTGGAAAAATGCAGCAAGTATGAAGCGAGCGACACGTTGAACGAGATCCCCAGTGGGCCACAGAACTAGCGCCCCGTAACGGCTAAGATGTAAGAGAAACGGCCCTTGAAGCCCAACAGGCAAGCTGACAGACACACGTGGTAGAAGTGGGTGCAGCGTTCGCGACTCGCGAGCAGTGACGTAAGGCGAGATGTACGCCGGCACGCGCCACATAGCGGATCAGTGCCTGAACTAAGCGTCCCTACCCTTCCCACTGAAAAGCGCGCGACGCGCCAAGCAATGTTAATACAGGCGGCGTTGCTACAACAAACGACGAAGCGCAAAAAAACAAATTATTTATTACGTGGATGAATATATATATATATATATATATATATATATATATATATATATATATATATTGTCATGAAGCCAAGGACGACGCAGTTTGGAAAAAAACAAGTTTATTGGAGCTAACTTGTGCTCCCCTAACAACTAAAAAGAATACAGAGGCGGCGAAGCAGCGGCCAACGAAGTGACGTACGTGCGCCGGCGAGCGTCGCAGAATCGAACGCCGCGGCGTCTGCTGTGCAGGCGTTTATCTTTCGGTGCGAGAGTTTCTGGAACCATCGATTCGCATCCAGAACATTGTAGATCACAGAAGATTATTCTGGGCTAGGGGCGTTCGGGCGAAACACCCTGCTTATCTGAATGAGATAGCCCGTGCGGCATAAAAATAAAGAATGGAACACGCGCTTCGCATGGGACACAGATAACAGAGCCGGACGCGGTCGGGCATTAAAAAGAAACAATAATAAACAAACGCGTACATGGTTCGCGGCATTACCCCCCCCCTCTAAGAGTACATCGACCCGATGCTAAAATAAAACGACAGTCCGAACAAACACCAACAACAAAACAACAACAAAAAAAGTTCGTCATCTTGAGAAGTACGGTTTGAGGTGAACCACGTGGACGACTTCGGGTCGCGTGCGTCGTCGTGATGTGCCGGAATCACCACTGGGGACCAATTCGTAGGTTAATTGGCCAACACGTCGTAGAATTTTGTAGGGTCCGAAATACCGTCGCAGAAGCTTCTCACTGAGTCCGCGTCTTCGAATGGGAGTCCAAACCCACACACGATCCCCTGGTTGGTACTCGGCGTCTCGGCGTCGGAGGTTGTAGCGGCCGGCATCCACCAGCTGCTGGTCCGTTATACGAACTCCAGCGAGCTGGAGGGCCTCCTCCTCACGTTGAAGGTATCCTTGGACGTCGGCGTTGAGGTCGTCGTCTTCTAAATGCGGTGTCGAGCATCGTAGTCGGCCGTCTTCCGTAGACAAGCTCGAACGGTGTCATCTGCGTAGTTTCCTGCGTCGCTGTATTGTACGCAAACGTGACATACGGGAGGACTTCGTCCCAAGTCTTATGTTTAACGTCGACGTACATGGACAGCATATCCAAATCGTCTTGTTCAGACGTTCCGTTAGTCCGTTCGTTTGGGGGTGGTACGCCGTCGTTCTTCGGTGATCCGTGTTGCTGTAGCGTAAGATTCCTTGCATCAGCTCCGTGGTAAATGCCGTTCCTCGGTCCGTGATTAGGACTTCAGGAGCTCCATTTCGCAGCACAACTTCGTTTATAAAGAACTTGGCGACTTCTTGTGCAGTCCCCCGCGGAAGAGTGGCGGTCTCTGCGTAGCGAGTCATGTAGCCTGTCGCTACGACAATCCACTTGTTCTCCGATCGTGACGTCGGGAATGGACCTAGAAGGTCCATTCCAATCTGTTGAAAGAGCCTCGGCGGGACGGTTATCGGTTGCAGAAGTCCGGCGGGTCTTGTCGGCGGCGTTTTTCGTCGCTGGCAGTCACGGCAACTCCGAACGTAGTGGGTGACTTCGGATGTAAGGCGGGGCCAGAAGTACTTCGCCTTAATTTTTGCAATAGTGCGAGCTGTGCCGAGATGTCCGGAAGACGGGTCGTCGTGGGACGCTTCCAAAATTTCGTCACGAAGGTCTGCGGGGATGTCAAGTAGATAATTCGTTCTTGTTCCGGGGCTGAAATTTTCCACGAGGACAGAGTTTTTGAGGCTGAATGCTGGTAACTTCCGCTTGAACGCTCTAGGCACGGCGACGTTTCGTCCTTCGAGGTAGTCGATCATTACGCGCAAGGCGGGGTCGGCACGCTGCTGGGCTGCTAGGTTGCTCTCCGTAACAACCCCGAAGAACGCGCTGTCTGAATCGGAGTCTTGTGGTGGTGGGTCGAGAGGGGCGCGGGACAGGCAGTCGGCGTCGGAGTGTTTCCTGCCGGATTTGTGGACAATTGTAACGTCGAACTTTTGCTGGCGCAAACTCCACCGCCCAAGTCGGCCAGAGGGGTCCTTCAAATTGGCGAGCCAACACAGCGCATGGTGGTCTGTTACAACCTTGAACGGTCTGCCATAGACGTATGGGCGAAATTTTGAAATGGCCCGTATCATAGCCAGGCACGCTTTTTGGGAGGCAGAGTAGTTTTTCTCCTCCTTCGACAGACCACGGCTGGCATAGGCGATTACGTTTTCGCACCCGCTTTGTTTTTGGACAAGGACGGCACCCAAGCCTTTATCACTGGCGGTCGTGTGTATTTCCGTTTCGGCGTTTTCGTCGAAATGAGCGAGCACGGACGGGCTTTGCAGGTGCTTTTGAAGCCCGCAGAATGCGTTTTCTTGGTGGTCTTCCCAGCTGAAAGGGGTGCTATCTTTCGTCAAGCGCGTGACTGGCTCTGCAATGCGTGCGAAGTTTGCGACGAAGCGCCGGTAGTATGCGCACAGTCCAAGAAATCTGCGCACGCCCTTCTTTTCTTTCGGCCTTGGGAAGTTCGCTATGGCTGAAGTTTTCGCCGGGTAAGGCAGGACTCCCGCGTTGTTGACGACATGGCCCAAAAACTTCAGTTCGTCGTACGCGAAGCGGCACTTTTCAGGCTTCAGCGTTAACCCCGACGTACGGATGGCCTCGAGTACCGACTGCAACCTTGCGAGGTGTTCGTCGAAAGTCAGGGAGAATACCACAATGTCGTCAAGGTAAACGAGGCAGGTGTGCTACTTCAGGCCAGCTAGCAAAGTGTCCAATACTCTTTGGAACGTTGCTGGTGCCGTGCATAGCCCAAACGGCATTACCTTGAACTCGTATCGGCCGTCTGGGGTTATAAATGCAGTCTTCTCTCGGTCTCTCTCGTCCACTTCAATTTGCCAGTAGCCGGTCTTCAGGTCCATCGATGAGAAGTACCACGCGTGGCAGAGGTGGTCGAGGGCGTCGTCGATGCGTGGCAGGGGGTACACGTCCATTTTGGTGATCTTGTTCAATCGCCGGTAGTCAACGCAGGACCTCGGTGTGCAATCTTTTTTATTCACGAGTACGACCAGCGCAGCCCACGGACTTTTCGATGGCTGTATATTGTCGTCGTTGAGCATGTCGTCGAATTGAGTCTGGATGGCTTCGCGCTCGTGTGAAGAGACGCGGTACGGTGACTGTCGGGTAGGTAGGCTTCCATCCTCGGTTATTATCCGGTGCTTCGCCAGAGGTGTTTGACGTAACTTTGAGTTCGACGAAAAACACTCGCTGTAGCAACGCAGCAAAACCAATAACTTGTTCCTTTCTTCTTGCGGTAGCGCTGGATTCACGTCGAAGGGGTGCGGAAGCTTGAAGGTATCGTCGGGTGCGCGTTCAAAGTCGGTGACTGCTATCACGTCACTTGCTTGTTGCGTTTCTTCGACGAATGCAACTGCAGCGCCCTTGTTTAAATGCTGGTACTCCTCGGTGAAATTGGTGACCAAAACGTGGGATTTGCGCTGCTTAAACCGCGCAATGCCTCTCGCGACAGACACACGGCGCTCAAGAAGTAACCTTTGGTCACTCTCCACGATAGCTTCGACATCGGGAGCAGCACCTTCACAGTAGACGGTGATCATCAAGCTTGCGCGGGGTGGCAGGGTGACGTGATCACCGGCGATCCTTGCAGCTGCACGGTGTTCGGGGTTGGATTCCGGCGTCATGGATTGGTCGGAGGAAAAAGTTATCGACTTCGTCTGCAGAACGATTATTGCGCCGTTGTCCGTCAAAAAGTCCATTCCGAGAATTACGTCGCGGGAGCAGTTGAGCAAAACGACGAACACCGCAGGGTACGCGTGCCGTCTATGGTGACGCGCGATGTGCACGTTCCACTTGGCATCACGAGGTGGCCTCCTGCTGTGCGTATGAGCGGACCGTCCCATCTGGTCATAACTTTCATCAGCTTAGACGCAAATGGTCCGCTCATTACGGAGTAGTCGGCTCCTGTGTCTACGAGGGCGACTACATCAAAATCGTTGATGGACACCTTGGCGTCGGATGCCGCCTTCCTCGAGTTCCGGGTGCGTCGGGGCGTCGCATCTCGGCTTGTGCGTGTTCACGGTCAGGCTTTGTGCGTCGTCGTTGTCGACATCTTCTCAGCGGACGTCTCGGTCAGGTCGGGTAAGCGTCGCGGCGTATAACTGTCATCGTGTTCGAGAGTCTTGTGAGGGTTAGGTCGGGTCGTCGGGATGAGGGCATGTCGTGAATCACTGTCTTCGGCGCGTCCTTGCGTCGTTGGAGGGTTTCCGGTTTTTCGCCGTAGAGCAACTTCACCTCTAGAAGTTGCTGCTTTTAGTTTCCCCCGCGTGAGCTGGGGGGCCTTCCACGGGCGAAGTCAGCGTTGCTACGGCGGTTCGGCGATTGGTATGGGTAGGGCGACGGCGAACGGTTGAAACGCGCTGTGCCACGGCTGGTTTCAGATAGATACTCGTCGATCTCACGTGGTCGTTGGCCAGGGAGAGGGCGAGGTGCGTCGGCGGAGAAACCACGCAGTCCGAGTCTCTTGTATGGGCAGCGACGGTAGATGTGGTCGGCCTCTCCGCAGTTGTAGCTCAGAGGACGGTTATCGGGAGTTCGCCATACGTCCGTCTTCGTCGGCGTCTGGTTTCGGGCTACCGGGGATCGGGCGGGTGACATTGGGCGGCGGCACGGGGGGGGCCTCTTGACGGCGTGTTGGAGCAGGACGGGGTCGACGAACAGCCGCGGAGTATGTCATAGCTTGTGGCTCTCGTGGTACCTCGGATGGCGTAGATGTTCCCAATGCTTGTTGCACTTCTCTAATCACGTCGGTGAGGGAAGCGACTTGGGGCTGCGGCGGCGTTGGGAGAAGTTTCCGCAGCTCCCTCTCTCACTATTGCGCGGATAGTCTCACGTAGGCTGTTGGCCGGGATCCGCGTGCTGCCAATGTCGTTCGCATCGGCCGCGCCAACAAAGTTGCGGTCATACCGCTTAGCACGCATTTCGAGGGCTTTCTGAATGGTGCTGGCTTCGGTCACGAAGTCGGCGACGGTTTTATCGGATTTCGGACAAGTCCAGCAAACAGTTCCTCCTTCACTCCGCGCATTAAGAAGCGCAACTTCTTTTCTTCCGTCATTTCAGGGTCCGCGCAGCGAAATAGCTGCTTCATCTCCGCAACGAAGATCACGACTCCTTCGTTGGGGTGTTGCGTGCGCGTTTCCAACAAAAGGGCGGCTCTTTCTTTCCGCACGACGGTAGTGAAGGTCTTAGTGAACTCGCTTTTCAACTGAGCCCAGTTTGTCAAGGAGCTCTCGTTGTTCTCGAACCAAGTGTGAGCCGAATCTTCCAAGTAAAACAAAACATGTCGGAACGTTTCTGCGTCGTCCCACCTGTTGAATTTCCGGACGCGCTCCAGTTTCTCCAACCATTCTTCTGGGTCTTCTGCGTGGACTCCTCGGAATGATGGCGGTTCCCGTGGCTGCTGCAGAACGATGGGAGGATTGGCTTGGTTGGCCATGGTGCTGGTTGCGACGTCTTTCTCCTTCGCTTTCTCTGGTAGTAGACCGACCTCGGGTGGTAAATCTTGCAGGCGGAGGCTGGCTCTTGTTGGACTGGCTTGGCGGCTTCCAGATGTTGTAGTGGGCATGAAGGGTGCATACCCCGCACCTATACCAGATGTTACGAAGGCAAGGACGACGCAGTTGTTTGGAAAGGAAACAAGTTTATTGGAGCTAACTTGTGCTCCCCTAACAACTGAAAAGAATACAGAGGCGGCGAAGCAGCGGTCAACGAAGTGACGTACGTGCGTCGGCGAGCGTCGCAGAATCGAACGCCGCGGCGTCTGCTGTGCAGGATTTTATCTTTCGGTGCGAGAGTTTCTGGAACCGTCGATTCGCATCCAGAACATTGTAGATCACAGAAGATTATTCTGGGCTAGCGGCGTTAGGGCGAAACATTCTGCTTATCTGAATGAGATAGCCCGTGCGGCATAAAAATAAAGAATGGAACATGCGCTTCGCATGGGACACAGATAGCAGAGCCGGGCGCGGCCGGGCATTGAATACAAACAATAAATAAACAAACCCGTACATGGTTCGTGGCATTATATATATATATATATATACATTCCCTACAGATGCCCTGTTAAAAGCAATGGTGTTTCGTCGAACTCAAAATTACGTCAGATACCGCTAGTGAATCACCGAATTATAACCGAAGATTCAGTTGGACCTACTCGACAGTCACCACCGTACTGCGTGTCTTCCCACAAACGGGAAACACAAGTTGAGGACATGCTAAGCAAGGACATTCTACAGCCATCAAAAATCCCCTGGAGAGGTTATACTCGTGGAGAAAAAACATGGCACATTAAGGTTCTGCGTTGACTACCGGCGACTGAAGAAAATCACCAAAAAGGGCGTGTACCCCCTGCCACGAACCGACGATGCGCTCCACCCTCTCTTCCACGCAAGGTTTTTTCTTCGATGGATTTGAAGACAGACAACTGGCAAACAAAAGTGGACCAGAGAGACCGAGAGAAGACTTTATTCATAACTCTGGACAGCGTATACGAGTTCAAGATGCTGGTGTTTGGGCTGTGCACGGCAGCAGCAACGTTTCAAAGAGTCATGAACACCGTGCTAGCTGGCCTGAAGTGGCACACCTGCCTCGTATTTATCGACTACGTTGCAAGGTTGGAGTCAGTACTTGAGGCCATCCGTACGTCGGGATTCACGCTGATGCCTGAAATGTGCAGGTTTGCGTACAAGGAGCTCACATTTTTGGGCCACGTCGTCAACGCCGCGGGAGTCCAGCCTGACACGGGAAAAACTCCACCCCTAGCAAAATTCCTAAGACCAAAAGAAGAAAGGGAGGGTGAACATTTCTCGGACTCTGAACGTACCAACGGCGCTTCGTCGGAAACTTCACACGCATTGCAGAGCCACTCATGCGGTCGACAAAAGAAAGTACCTGTTTCATCTAGGAAAGCTCCCAAGAGGAAGCAGTCTGCAAGCTGCAACAACGCCTGCAAAGCCCGCCTCCGCTCACTCATTTTGATGAAAACGCTGGAACGAAAATGCCTATGAACGAAAGTTATGTAGGCATGGGGGCCGTCCTCGTCCAAACTCAAAGCGATTGCAAAAAAGTAATAGCCTATGCGAGCCGTGGTCTGACAAAAAAAGAAAAAAAAACTACTCGGTCTTTGAGAAAGCGTGCCTGGGTATCAAATGAGCCATTTGAAATTTTCGTCCGTACGTGTATAGAAGACAGTTCAAGGTTGTGACAGACCACCATGCGTGGTGTTGGCTCGCCAGTTTAAAGGGCCCCTCTAGCCGTCCTGAGAGGTGGAGCGTGCGCCTGCAAGAATTAGGCGTTACAATAGTTTATAAATGCGGCCGGAAACACTCCGACGCCGACTGCCTGTTTCGTACCCCCGTCGATCCACCACCACACGATTCGGACGAAGGCGGCGTATTCTTCCGAGTCGTGATGGAAAGCGACCTAGCCGCCCATCAGCGTGCTGACCCCGAGTTACGTGTCGTGATCGACTATCTCGAAGGACGCAACGTCAGCGTGCCAAGGGCCTTCAAACGCAGCTTACCTGCATTCTCCCTGAAAAACTCCGTCGTCGGGAAGAAAAATCGCAACCATAGAACGAGAACAAGTTATCTTCTGGTCATCCCCGGAGACCGTTGGGACCAAATCTTGGAAGCGTGTCCCGGCGACCTGTCGTCCGGACATCTTGGCACATCATACACTATCGGAAAAAGCAATGCGAAGTACTACTGGCCCCGCATTACAACCAATGTATCCCACTACGTGCGCAGTAGCCGTGACTGCCAGTGACGAAAAACGCCGCTGACTAGACCCGCCGGACTTCTGCACCCGATCGGAATCTTATCGAGGACCTTCCTGCACATTCGAATGGACCTTCTGGGCCCATTCCCTACGTCATGATCTCAGAACAAGTGCAGTGTCATAGCGACAGAATAAATTACGCGCTACGCAGAGACGGCTGCTCCTCTGAGGGGGACTGCAGAAGAAGTCACGACGTTCTTCATAAGCCAAGTTGGGCTGCGAGAAGGAGCCCCTGATGTCCTAATCCCGGACACCGAAAGAGCCTTGACTGTGGTGCTTATGTATGGAATCTTACAGAAGAACGACGGCGTACCATCCTCATACGAACGGACTAACGGAACGTCTGAACAAGACAATTGCGAATATGCTGTCAATAGACGTCGACGTTGAAAATAAGGCTTGGACAAAGTGCTTCTTTATGTCACGTTTGCGTACATGACGGCTGGGCAGGAAATGACGCAGATGACACTGTTCGAGCTATGCAAGACAGCCGACGAAGAGGCTTGACGCCATGCTTCCGCATGCAGGAGACTACGACATCAACGCCGACGTGCAAGGATACCTTCACTGGGCGGAAGCCCGCCAGCTCTCTCGAGTTCGTACAACGGACCGGCAGCTGGAGCATGCCAGACGCTGCAACCTCCGACTCCGAGATTTTGAGTACCTCCCAAAACATCGTGTGTGATTGTGGACTCCCATATAACTACGCTCTCTCAGTGAGAATCTTCTGCGATAGTATTTCGGACCCTACCAGATTCTACGACGTGTTGGCCAACTTACTTACGAAGTGATCCCCGATGGGGTTCCGGCACATCACGACGACGTACGCGACCCTTTGTCATTCACGTTGTTCGCCTCAAACCTTAATTGGCAAGATGACGGACGTTTTTTGTTGTTCTTTGTTAGGACTGTCGTCATTATTTGAGCATCGGGTCGATGCAGTCTTGAGGGGGAGTATTGCCAAGAACCGTGAATTTGTTTTTTTTGCTTTGATTTTACTGCCGCGCCGCGCCCGGCTGTGCTATCTGGGTCCCATGCGAAGCGGGTGTCCTGTTGTTTTTATGCCACATGGGTTATTTCATTCCGATAAGAAAAGCGTTTCGCCCTAACTTCACTACACTAGAACAATCTTTGATCTACAATGTTCTGGATGTAAATCCACGGTTCGGGAGACACTCGTGGCGAAAGATAAAAGCCAGCAGAGCGCACGCCGTGGTTTTCGATTCGGACACACCCGCCTACACACGTCGCTTCGTTAACTGCTGTTCGCCGCCTGTGTGTTTATTAGTTGGTAAGGGAACACAAGTTTGCTTCAATAAACTTGCTTTTCCTTCAAGCCAACTGCGTCGTCTCTCGCTTCGTGACAGTACGGTTTACTTTGAATATTGAGCAGTCTCATTGAGTATTCGGTTCGGTGCTCCGGTCCTCTGACTCGGAGTCGCCAGAAATGCTTTGCTACTGAAGGGTGCATAAATGTGTTGGTCTGCAGCCCCCGCAGTATTCGCTCATCGAGTTTGCTCAGCCTCTTTGCTACGGCAGAGTTAAGCCAATTGTAATCACAGTGTTGTTGAACGATTTCTCTAAACCTCAGAAATGGTTTCCTAGTCTCCGAGCCAGGAGAGCATGGGTTAGGCACTCGGCGGGTAAGCGCTAGGGCAGCCGTGTGCGCGGCCTCTTGTCTCATGGACCCTGATACCAGGAGACCACACAATGTCTTTAGGTGCGTAGTCCACGAACCGGTACACTCTGTTTAAAATGCTCTTGGCCAAGGGCGGTACCTTTCCCGCCAAATAGCTTTCACAGTAGAAGTGACAACTGGGCTAGTTGTTATTGCATTTGGAACATCTTGATGGTAGCGCATTTAACACGGGCCAGGGAAAGAGACGACAAACCGCACTGCTCACTGTGAACTGATTTCTATTCTAACAAACACACATTTAACTACTTTAACGTAAACCCATTGAACCACACATTGTACAGCCGTGAGCTGAAGTAAACGGACCACGGGAGCGGTGGCCAAAACTAATCGCTGCGCCTTCTGGTTGCGCAGCGCCTGCTGTCGAGACCGCGCACAGCGCAGGCGCGACCTAGCAGTACAGCGCATATGCCGGTATCGCAATCGCTTCTTCGCGATTGTCTCACGCTCCGATAAATTGACGCCAGGGGAACCGCGCTGTCCTTTTGCTGTCTGCTGGTCAACACACCTGTGGAAACGGCGCGCTTTTGATTATCTTGTGCTTGAAGCTTTTTTTCGCCCTCCCCGCCAGCGTTATATATTGAAGCAGAAAATGAAGGAGAAAAAATCACTGTGCAGTAGGAAAAAATAAGACAAAGCAGCATCGTTGTCGGTTTTCATGATACGTGCGAAATTATAGCCTCCCGAGAATATCAGTGAACTCGAAAAATTATTGATGCTAACCTTACATGCTGAGGTTTTGACAAATACTGTTTTGTTTAGGTATGTACTGCATTGCCTTATGAAACTTAGTTTGCCGTATGCGGCATATGTGCCATTTCGCGATTGCTCGGGAAAATCCAGCTTCATAATTTTTTCAAGTTCGTGGCACCGACCCATACATTCAATGTTCAAAAATTATGTTGCGACATGAGATATCATTGAACAACGCCTTGAATGCCCAGCGACTATCGAAACGCATGCAAACTACGTTTTTCGATTAGATTTATTTGCACTGGAAAACATTATTGACAGTTCTTGTGCACTTCTGAGACACGGGTTGAAATTAAAGAATTTCATCCAAACGGTGGTCGTTCGTCCGTCATCCTCACCTTCCAGCTGCCGTCCAATATCACTAATATGCATATGCTGTAAACTTATGGAGCCTATTATCTACTCTCAAACCGTCAAATTTCTTTCGTCTGTAAATTTTTTCCACCCAGTCAGCACGGTTTTCAGAAAGGTCTCTCGCGCGGTTTTCAGAAAGACCCAACTCGCGCGTTTTATTAACATTATCAGCTCATGTATTGAACATGATTTCCGTGTAGATGCTCTCTTTCTGTACTTCGAAAAAGCTTTTGTTAGGGTACCGCATACACGTCTCTTTCTAAAACTTTGGCGCTTAAACCTTGACCCTGCCGTTCTAAACTGGATGCAAAATTTTCTGTCAAACCGTGAACAGTTCCTTTGTGCCATTCAGGCATCATCATCCCGCTGTCATGAAGTCTCAGGTGTGCCTCATGGTACGGTCCTCGGTCCCATCCTGTTCGTAATTATTATAAATGACCTGCCTAATAACATATCTTCAAGTATCCGTTTATTCGGATATGACTGCGTCATTTACCGCCCAATTAATGACCCTAATTACTCTTGCATTCTCCAAAACGATCTAATTCCAATTGAAACATGGTGCAGAAATTGGCTAATGACTGAACATTAACAAAACGTCTGTCGTTTCTTTCCATCGTAGGAAACATTACCCGGCTCCAACATACTTTATTTTCGGCTGTACGTTATCCCCTGTGGACTCCTATAGGTATTTAGGTAAAAACATAACACCGGATCTCAATTGGACACCCAACATAATAAATATCTGTAACGAAGTAAATAAAGTTCTTGGCTACCTCAGACGAAACGTACGCCTTGCCCCTCCTCCTGTAAAACGTTTAGCTTACCTAACGTTAGTACGCCCGAAACTCGAAAACGCTTGCGCCGTCTGGGACCCGCACCAATCTAATCTATCTAAAATATAGGAATCTGTCAGAATAGGGCAGCAAGGTTTATTTACTCTGATTATTCACATCACTCAAGTGTCACCAATCTGAAAAACCAAGCCCAACTTCAGAACCTGGAATTGCGACGCAAGGCCGCTAGACTAACCCTTTTTCCCAAATTCTTTCATTCATTGTCTGACGCATCCAGTATCATGCCTGCACATCGAATATCTTCTCGTACTAGCCACCACGACACCGTTTATCCGGCGCATGCCCGCACAACTGCCCACCTTCGCTCGTTTTTTGTTCAAACAGCAAAGAATTCGAATGATCTTCCACCCGACGTCGTGCACCGCTCAAGCGTAATTCTGTTCAAAAACCCCCATCAAAAGAAATTTGCACCACAGCCCACCCCTCATTTAACACCCCGTACTAGGGTATTTGAGGTATAATAAATAAATAAATAAATAAACCCTCTTAAGCTCCATATGGCACCAAGACTGCCAGAAAAGAGGCCTTGGCTATGCATGTAGCGAATCAGACTTTGAAATAGGGGCTGGTATAATTAAGACAGAAATAAGGGTTGGCAGTCAAAAAAACCTCGGAAAGCAAAGGGTCTAATGTGGTAGGTTTTGAAACATAAAGAATTTGGAAAGACAGAAAGAAAGGGGAGAACAAATGCCCGCCGGGTGAGATCCAAACCCACCACCTCCAGAATACGCGTATGGAGTGATGACACTACGCTACTGGCGGGGCTATTTCCCCATCCACTTTCTGGGGTATTTAAGGTAAGGTATTTTTGTTTCTGCGCTTTGCGGTGGTAGCCAGCGCCACTCGAACTACTTGGTGTGTATATATATACGTGCACACATAGGCTATGCCACGCCGAGTCCTTAGACATCTTCGCGTCTACGTAATTAGGTCAATACTCTGCTTTCGTGCAGAGCTATCGTGCTGTGACTTAACCGACATGGGAGATTAGCTGCAAAGAGCTGGCGCAGGGAAGTACTGGTGCGCGAGGAAGATGATGCCAAGAAAGCTGTTGGTTCGACCGACGCCATGTCTCCTGCGTTACCCACACACACACACGCATATATATATATATATATATATATATATGTTTGTGTGTGTGTGGGGGGGGGGGGTAACGCAGGTGACATGGCTTTCATTGTGGGATTGTCCCTGAAAAGAAAGTTTCACTTCCGAAACTGTTGATTTTTAATAAACAAGTGAACCACAACGTTGTTCTTATCTTTTACCTAAATATGTATATATATATATATATATATAAAAATATGTATATATATATATATATATATATATATATATATATATATATATATATATATATATATACATATTTTTATATTTATATATATACATATATATATATTATCGCACCAGACCGGTATTCTGGAGGTCGTGGGTTCGGATCCCACCTGGCGGGCATTTTTTTCTCCACTTTCTTATTTTCCAAATTCTTTATCTTGAACTACTACATCCTCCCCTTTGCTTTCCGATGTCTTATTGACTGCCAATTCTTAATTCTGTCTTATATATATATATATATATATAGATATATACTCCATTAAACCCTAATGAGATTCACACTATATATTGTAGAGGTGCCCAAGATCCTTTAATGCCTGATTTTTTGTTTAATTTGCCCTCACACGTAATCTTGACTTTGGAGTGCATAGAAGCTCCCACCAGCAGTTTTTTTCAAAAAAGGCAGTTGTGAGCGCAGTTTGCATGAGGCCCAGCAGTGCTCCAAAAACTGAGCTCTAGATGTACGACTGGAAGGCCACGTGACGATACTCGGATTTTATATGGCTTCTTCAAACTTTTTTGTAACCTGGGAAATGTAGTTATTCGTAGCCTTAGGATAGAAGGGGTTGACAAACCACATATTCTTGTTAGTCCTAAAACCTCACTTTGATACACTGCAGGTGAAGTGAATAACCTTAGGTTTTATAATTCAGTAAGTTTAGGCAGACGTGTTAGATGAGCTTATCACGATAGATTTATTGACAGGTCATAAGGGACAGAGTGTGAGAATGTGGAATTTAAGCACAGGAATGTAGGTTTTTATAACAGTGCAAAAAGTAATTCTTCGAGAGCTGTGCAAGGTCATACCTTTCTGTGGGCAACACCCTTCGACAAAACAGAAAAAGACAAAACTCTTTTGTTGATAATGTCCACGGTAGCTTGGACTACATCACCATCATCATCATCTTCTTCTTCTTCTCCTCCATCATCACCACCAGCTTATCTACGCCCACTGCAGGGCAAACGCCTATGCCATTAATCTCCAATTACACCGGTCCTGCGGTAACTGCGACCAATGTATCCCCTATATGCTAGGACTATATGTTTTACTCAAAAAGGTTGGGCAGTTTCTGGTGTCAAATTATATATCAGGTATATAAGGAATAACTTATTTTTCTGAAGCAACAGCCACTGATTACAGTTGGCCATTCAACTAAATGCACTGAAATAAACCCGTCCTGGTTACGGGAGCCCGGAGAAGGCATATTTTTTTCTGTACCTGGCAAACTACGTGCCTTTCTTAACTTGTGGTAGTGAAAATACTATGGCTGTTTTCAACTTTCCCAAAGATGATGATCTTTCTTGGGGTAAACAAACGCTATAATGTTGGTGTGTTGGGCTGTCCTTCCGTCTTCCGACTCAGCCATCCGGCGAAAAGTATAAGAATTTGAAAACGAGATTCAATTGACCAAACCATTCTAAGCCGTTAAATCAGGCTCCATCGTTTTCTGGCGCATAGTTGTTGTTTTCTTTACAATATTGAAAATTATAAAATTGTCAATACTGTATAGAATACAGAAACTATGAGTTACAATTGAGGCAAACATTTTCACAGAACCAGTATCAGCCGTTACCTGAAATGCGAAAATCATTGCGTGATTTATTTTTGCGAAGACGAAACATACGTGTTGAAAACAATATTTTCAGCAAAACGAACAAATTGTGCTCATCCTCCAGGTAAGACCTGATTGATTGATTGATAGTAGGGTTTAACGCGCCGACGCAACGCAACCGATGAGGAGTTCCGTAGTCGAGGGCTCCAGATTATTTTGACGACCTGGGAATTTTTAACGTGCGCCAAAATCTCTTACACACGGGGGATTTTGCTTTTTGCCTCCATCAGAAAAGCGGCCTCCGTGGCCAGGAATCGAACCCGCGTCCTCGTGCTCAGCCCCACAACACCTTAGTCAAGCTAAGACCTCGCGGTGACATCCCCAGAAACAAAAATTTTCAATTGATGGCTTGCGAGCAGTTGAATGCGGGAACTTCGCAATGACATACGCGAACCCGCAAAGTGTTGATAGTTGCATGAGAGAGACCGAAGAGGATTATTGTGAAAGATTGGCGGCGAAGAGAAGACCGGCATTTACGGAGCAGAGATAGCAGGAGTATATGCCCTAAGCGACATTATTTGAACAGAAGTGACTAGATATTCGAGAAGTGTTTGACTACACTTTCCAAACAAAAGACGTGTTTGCCCGTTTTTAAAACGGCTTTTTCCGAACTTCTGCTTATCATTCAGCCACTCGGGTAATTTTAAAATAAACACTCCCTTGTGGCATTTCGCAAAAACTCTATTTCATTTGAGGCTGTGTTTATATCATCTATGTTTCATTGCAAGCCAGTGGTGAATGTCATGTAAGAGATATATGTTTGAAGTACGTCCTTCGCATCAAAATGGTTGATGCAGTCTCTGGCTAATGTTTCATTCTTTGTTCATGGGGGCATTTTTGAATATTTTTTGTATCTTCTGTTGATGCGTACTTCCGCTTGTGACCACAATATACCACAGACGCTGACGAAGACGTTTCAGAGCCCACCGCATTGAACCCTACACAGGCAGAAATGAATGTTGCAATTGTTGCGACTGTTGTTTTAATATCATCGTCGTTATCAAATCCGGAGCGCCTCGTTTTGGTGCGGCACTGTGGACGAGAGCCTAGGCCAATCGCCCAGTTGACAAAACATATATTCTGTTGGAGTATTCAAGCTTTGCTACTCTTACAATTTTCACTCACAAAGAACTCATGTACTCTTCCGGTGATGCAGTTTTGTTTTCTAATTAGCAACCTTCTGCACCTTTTTTTTTAGTTTTTAATTCTTTCCATAAACGCAAAAGCTTTAAAATCATGTGGATTCGCGCTACGGACACTTCCGCAGACTATGGTTTGACTTGTTTTTTTTTTGTGACCAGCTGATGCCGCGTCCGCCTAACTTACCTGGTTTTCTACGTCAAGAGCGCGTTTACTCTTTTGTTGCCGCACCGGAAATCTTGTTTCCATAGGAATTTGGTGGACCATTGCGGCCGCTTTCAACCCCTGCTCTCGTTTAATCTAGAGCGCTCTTGCAATAAATAGACATTTCAAGTAACGAGAGTACGGTAGGTAAATGCGTAGAAACGAAACTTCACGGCACTTGTTTGGCAAACACTCCTCTGTGCGGGTCAATTCGCGCTCTAGTTTCGACGTTTGTGATTGTTTAAGATCCTTGCGGAGAAAAAGTTCGCATTCATAAACATTACTTCCACAAAACCTCTGGCTCGTCCTTGGCCACGTAACATCCGGTAGAGGAGCTGGTGAACACACTCGTTATGCTCTCTACCCGCTTTGTAATTCGTCAAGCCAGAACAAGTGGAACCAGCCACCGATCGTTTTACGGGCGGAATTCGATCTCCTAAAAAATGAACAAAGCAAACACCCCCACAGCCGGTAGGATAGTTTAAGAATCCACTTATTCAATCTTACTGCGAGAACCCCTGGAACCACCATCGTTCCTGGGATCCCGTGCTAATGACTAAACCTGCTTAGAAAAAGTAGAGCGTGTAAGGACGTTCAGCAGAGGGAACGATGAAGAAACACTAGGGAAAGTGTTTTTTATTTAAAAGTGCAGCTAGAACCTGGATTGAGAAGGTTAGGAGTACACTCAACTGGAATATGTTAAATTAAAAATTTATAAACATGCTCACTACGGTGGTTCCAAAAGAATGGCCTGAGCCCTTGCTGGAAACACGTACCCACCACCCCTAAAAAGATGTTCTTTTATTTGTGGAAACCATTAGGAGTAACTGCAAGCGAGCTGACTCTCCTGTGTCTGTCTCTGTTATCATAACAAGCGCAACTTACATTCAAGAGTATGTTGCACCAACTAGCCCCGACATACAGCTTTACTGCACCACAATTTTTTTTTATTCATTTACCCTAAAGGCACTTACGGGCGTTACATAGGGGTGGCAATGAAAAAAAACCATTGTAACATAAAAACAGCAACACCCATAAAATGCGAATTCAAATACATTCATGTCGAAATGCATAGTTTAAAAAAAAGGGTACACAAAAGGCGCACAACAGTTATCCAATTCCTAAAATGCGAGGGTTAAAAAATGACACAGGTTGAAAATATCACAAACATTGAACATTGAACCAATCTAAGAGGTTCAAAAATAAACCAAACACTGCAAAATGGTTTATAAATTGAGAAATAACTGTAACTCTTTGATAAATGAGTCGTGATTACTGAGGGTGACGATGTTACCTGGGAACTGGTTCCAGTGACGAATAGCAAGTAAGAGTGGCGAGAAGAAAAATAGGTTGGTACGCGCGAATATTGGTTGAACTTTGAATGCATAATCTAAACGGGAAAAAACTCGACCAGTGGGTCTTATGTGCGAGGCAGCAAAAAAAGACTGGCTGTGGTATAGCCTATGAAAAACCGATAAAAGACTATAAAGCCGGCATTGTTGTAGAGGTGGTAAGTTCAGGGATTGTTTCATTTCTGTTATACTTGATGTTCGTGAGTAGTCCCTGAGAATGAATCGGGCAGCTTTATTTCGGAGTGCCTCAAGTTTATGTACGAGATACAACTGATGGGGGTTCCATATTAGCGCTGCATATTCAACGTTTGATCGAACAAGTTTTTGGTAGGCCAGAAGCTTTGTGGATGTGTTAGCTAAATGCAGATTACGCCTAATGAATCCGAGTGATTTAGAAGCTTTGCTGGTTATTATATCGATATGGTGATTCGAGGTTACATCAGACGTTGTGTGGACCCCCCCCCCCCCCCCCAAGTATTTTACCATGGTTACGGTTTGTACAGGCATACTATTGAGAAAATAGTGACAGAGCTCAGACACTCTAGTTTTGGTAAATGTTATGGCGTTAGTTTTGGGCATATTTACTTCTATCTGGCGGTCCCTACACCATTTCGTCAGTTGATTAAGGTCTGCTTGCAAGGATAAGAAATCTTGGGGGTTTTTGATTTGCTTATAAATGACGCAGTCATCCGCAAATAATCGGATAGTAGAAGAGATATTAGTGTTAATGTCATTGATATATATTAAAAATAAGATAGGACCCAAGACTGAAGCCTGCGGAACAACGGAAGTTACTTGAGCTAAAGAGGAGGAATGATCATTATTGGTTACTGACTGAAACCGATGGGTTCGGAAGTTCTTAGCCCACCTGTTAACCTTAGTGTTGATATTAAGAGCAGAAAGTTTTTCTATTAGACGGATGTGAGGGACCTTGTCGAAGGCCTTGGCAAAATTTATGAATATGGCATCGATTTGTGAGGATGAATGTACTGCATTATGGAGATCAGTCATTAATTCGAATAACTGAGTTTCACAAGAATGGCCTCTCAAAAAACCATGTTGATTAGAAAAAAAGAAGCTCTCTTTTGTTAGGTAGCTCACTACGGCAGATGATATTATGTGTTCTAGAAGTTTGCAAACTATGCTGGTTAAGGAAATCGGTCTGTAGTTAAGAGGCACAGATGGGACGCCTGACTTGAAGATGGGGATAACACGGGCAGTTCTCCAAGCAAACGGTACGCAACCTGTGTCTATCGATTGCTGAAATAAAGCAGCTAAGATCGGTGATATGAAAACTTTAGTGATTTTTAGTAGTTTGGTGCATATTTCATCGGGGCCTGGTGCAGAGTTGGTCGGGAGTCTATCAATGGCTGCAGCAATACTCTCCTGAGTGATAAGCAAGCCACCCATTGCTGAATCTAACGACTGTATATTAAGAGTGGATGGTAATGGGCTTTCATTTGTAAACACAGAACAAAAAACAGAATTGCATTCCTCTGCAGCCTCTGATGAGGAAAGGTCTGTACCATTTTTAGACAATGATAGGGACGATGATGATGAGTACTTTGAATTTATCACTTTCCAAAATTTTCTCGTGTTGGTCTGCAGTAGGTTTGTTAGATCGTTGTTGAAAAATTTTTCCTTGGCTGCCTCGATTTCTGCTTTACACAGTTTAGAGTGTTCTTTGTAGCGCTTCCACTCATCGGCTGAATCAGATCGACTGGCCTTGATATAAAGTCGCTTTTTCTTATTGATGCAGCGTTTAACGCCGATCGTAAACCACGCGCTTTGCGTCGATGACGTGATACTGATTTTCGGAACGTATTTTTCTTTCAGTTCCAGAAGCTTATCGGGAACAATTTCCCAGTTTTTATTTACATTTCTGAGAGCAAAGGAAGTGAAGAACTGCGCGGAAAATGATAACAATTCGGTTTCTATCATGGCCCGGTTCGCGCGGCTGTAATCAAAAATTGTTTTCTTTTTATTCTCGGTTTTGTAGCTTTCTAATGATACCTCACAATGCACTACGTTGTGATCGCTGATGTTATCTAAAACATCTACGAGCATATTGCTTGGTTCTGTAGTCAGCACAAGATCTAAAATTCTGTCGACGCGTGTAGGCAATCTGACCATTTGACTCAAACTAAAGGCGGACAACACATCGAGATATTCTTGACATTCATGCCTTTTTGTGCTTCCATGTGATATGCCTGAACGCCAATCAATCACTGGGTAATTGAAGTCTCCAGCAAGAATTATTGGGTATTTTGGGTACCTGTTTTGTATAAAGCACAGCGATTCGTTTACGTGCTCAAACTATTTGGGGGAAGAATCTGGCGGATGTTAGCAGACCTCGACAGCACAATGCACAGAGGCAGATACGCGTACTATAACCCATAGGATCTCTATACATGAAATTGTATCGACTAAATGGGCTTGCAAATTTTTTTAATGGCAACAATAACACACCACCACGAGACACTGTTCCATCTTTCCTAAATACAGAAAACTGTTTAGCCAATGACAACTCGCAATCACTAACATCAGAGAAAAGCCACGTTTCAGTTTCAAGCCCAATATCCGCCGAACATGATTCAGTGAACGAGCATAGGAGGTCCTGTTTATTAAATAGGCTGCGAAAATTTGCCAGGGGGATTGACAGCTTTGAAGACGAACGATTTTTCAGTCACTTTTTCACTTTTCAGCAGGGGTTCCGCGCCTCGGCAAGGGGACGACATTATTAGTTACCGGGTCGAGGTAGTAAAATCGGCCATTCAGGAGAAGTTTTTAAGAAAGTACCTTGAATTTTTCACCTGGTTGCTTCGTTGCGTGGGAAAAGTCTCTGAGCTGTTTTTTGATTAATTGCATTCTTGGAGAAAAGTCTTCCTCGATCCATACACGTGGCGACAATACGTCTTTCAGCTTCGATTCTTTAGGATGTTATGTTTGTCTTTAAAGTTGTGAAATTTGACAACTACAGGGCGGATCAATTAATCATTACTTGATAACCAGAACCCGTCTGTGCCTGTAGTCCTGTTTTTTTTTGTAAAGATTGACTCTACCACAAGCTTATGTACGCTTATCAGAATAAAGTACCGCATGATTAAGTATGCGGTACTTTAACTTCCCCACTTAAGGCTGGAAGTCCTCTGTGACTGGTAGGCCAGATCGTTTCCTGCGCAGACTTTTACATTTCTCTCAGAGTGGACCACACGGTATAAGCCGTGCCAACCGGCTTCGGGAACTGGGCCATCAGCGCGAACTGCGTCTTTGTGCGCCCCACTTCAGGAACAAGTGCGCGTGA
This sequence comes from Haemaphysalis longicornis, assembly GCA_013339765.2. NCBI lineage: Eukaryota > Metazoa > Arthropoda > Arachnida > Ixodida > Ixodidae > Haemaphysalis > Haemaphysalis longicornis. Next base: position 96,118,294 of record CM023453.1, on the reverse strand, counting down.
GCCGGCTGGCAGAACAGCACGCGAAAGATGACGCTTTTAATATAAAGTGTTCACTCACGTGCCCTCGGTATTTTCCGTTGGTATTTTTTGCGAGCTCGTGATATGACGCATGCCCCGCCGCAAGTCAGGACGACGTCGTGCACTCTTCACGAGGCTCGCCCTCATGTGGGCTTAGCTGGGCTGAGTGTTTTGTTAATGCTCGTGGTGGAACTAAAACCTTCAACAACTCCACTGCTAAAATGCGGGTAACATTTTTAGGGTATTTCATTTTAACATATAACCCACCACAACTCTTTGGTACTCAATGCGAGAAACACTTAAAAGGACGCGAACATATAAAAGCAAGCTGAGATATGTTGGTAGATTAAAGTTTTTTCATAGAAATATACCACTCGCAGCCGCAGCAGTTCCTTACCAGAAACAGAAATGCTGAAAGTATGCACATAGGTATCGCACCCTATACTACTTTCCACAACACAATTTCGGACATTACAAATTGCAATGGGGCAGCGGGATTGTGCTAGCTCACCAATGCGTTTCTCGAAAACAATCACTGAGGCAGCAACAAGTATATGCAAAATATATATATGCTGGTATGCTGTGCTCTTTAAAAACAAAACTTCACCTCGCAAGTAATCCAATGTGGCGCCTCAGCCCAACGGTAGACTATGTTTCAGTGCTCACAATTTATTTAAATGACTCGCAGTCCAAGCGTACAATTACAGTCAAAAGGTGAATGTATGCCTGCAAACGCGAAAGCCGACCGTGCGTAAATGCCCTTAACACATATATAAATACAACAGACACTGGCTAATGCAGGTAGTATCAGCGCATTCAACTTGAAATGTAATGACCCTAAACGTATTAGATGATCGGTGCCTGTGTATGGCTTCCTGGGAATTTTCGGAAAACCTTTGACGGCGCATCAAGCCCTACCCATAAAGCGCGGATGCTCGGTGGTCAAAGATCCAGTACGCGGTGACACCAACAGGTATTTAAAAATATTCCCTTTGGCTGTTGTCCAGTCTGCTGAGATAATTGAAAACAAATGGCAACGGTCAGACGAGTTGATGACACGCACGCAGTAAGGTGCGGTTCGCTTCCCTATCTACACTACTGTCACGGAAAAACAAAAACAAAACAACAGAAAGAAATTCCCGCGTTGAATATTTATTCAATCTCCAGTGATATCTCCCTGAAACGAAAACGCTGTGCAGCCTACACTGTCACTACGTTCTATAGACCTTGCTAGTAGTGGTGACAACCAGAATTTCAGTTTCTGTCGGCGAACATCCCTAAATATGTTCTGCCTAACGATGTTTAGGTAATACAGGGAATTTTTGCTGACTAGAACTACAATTATTTTGAATTCATGGATAATTATAACTGCATTTTTCGGTGCGGCCAAGCTCCCATAGAGGCCTTTGTATAAAAATGTCCGTTAATTCGAACGTGAGTGCGGTGCGAAACGGATAACTGCAACCACACGCCACCTCACCAGTGGCGTCGTGCCTTGGTACGGCCACAGAAAAACACTCCCTCTGCTTTCCCGTGACGCTGGGTCGTCTCTGATACGTAAGTTTAAAGAGTTAGAAATCTTAAAACCAAATAAAAGTGCATGGGGGACACTTAAAAAGACGTCTTCTTTGCAGACTCCGTCAGTGAGAACGCGAGTGCTATGCCTTTTGGCGCGCTGGCAAATCAGTGCATCATTAAGAAACAATTGTCATATAAAAATTGAAATATTGAATTATTAATTTCATTTTTTAATCTTAGTACCTTACAGGTCCACAAGAAAATTAGGTTGTTGTTGTTGTGTGTTGTGTTTTATGGCACATAAGCAACTTAGGCCATCATGCGCCAAACAAAAGGTTTTGTGTATTTTGTGGATAATAACGGTTACAGCACGTTACAGCTTTACAGCTTGCTTAGGAGCCCTGCTTCTTTTATAAAACTAAAAACGGAGGAAATTTTAACAAGTGCGTTTTCTCCTAAAAGTAGACTGGGGTGAAATGGAATGTGTTCGTCGTAGAACAGCCTAAAATGCTTTTTTCTCAGGACCTCAAATTTCGTACATGAGAGCAACATGTGGTTTACTGTTAGCTCTTGGTCGCATTCCTCACATCTCGGTTTATCTTCTTTCATTAGAAGGAAGTTATGTGCCAGGTGTGTATGTCCAATGCGGAGATGACATAAAATGACTTCTGTGTAGCGTTCCTCATGTTTGCTTGATTCCCACTCTGCTATAGTGGGTTTAACTATGTGAAGTTTGTTGTTTGTTTCGTTATCCCATGAGGACTGCCATGTTTCTCTGAGTTTACTCCGTTTAAATTTCATACAGTCGCTATGAGGAATATGTACTTGTGTTACTGTTTTACTACCAGCCTGTGCAGCACATGCATCGGCTCTCTCATTACCATTGATCCCAACATGGCTAGGAACCCAGCACAACTTAATTTCCTGTCCCTGTGTTTTTGCTGTCACTAAATTGTGTATTATGTCTCCTATTATGGGTTGAGGTGCATTTTTGTAATGTAGGGCTGTGATCGCGCTGAGCGAGTCTGTGTAGATAACACTTTTCGGAATGCTTTCCTTCCTTATTCTTTCCACAGCCACAGCAATTGCATAAGACTCCGCTGTGAAAACCGAGGCGCACTGAGGTAGTCTGATCACCTTCTCCCATTTACCTTTTATTATTGCACTCCCAGCATAGCATGCTGTTTTGGAACCGTCTGTGTAAAATGAGGTGTAGCCTTTGTATTTTTCGTTCAGTGCCAAAAACTCCCGTAATATGTGTTCACGCGGTGTTTTCTTTTTTTGAAAGTGTGTCAGTGTAAAATCGCACACAGCAGGGAATGTATACCAAGGTGGTAGTTGTTTTGTTCTTTGGGCAGTCCCAGGTAATGTGTCCAGCATACTAAGTTCTTGGCATTTCTCTTCAAACCGAAGGAGCAATGGTCTAATAGCTTGGGGTCTGTTATTAAACAGTGTCCTAGATGGGCATTTCGTGACTATGGGATAGCACAGATGCTTCGGTAGTGAACTGATCTTTAGGATGTATGAGCACGTGAGCATGAGTCTTCTGTATGTAAGTGGTGGTTCATTGGTTTCAACATAAAGACTGCTAATGGGTGATGTCCTATATGCACCAGACGGGAGTCGTAAACCTAAATTATGTACGGGATCCTTTCGTTTTAAGTAGGACTGCCTTGCTGAGCCATACACAATGCAACCATAGTCTAAGCAAGAGCGCACAACAGAGCGACAAACTTATAGAAGGCATGACCTGTCGGAACCCCAGTGTTTACGAGACAGAATCTTAAGTATATTTAGAGCTCCGGATGCTTTCTTTTTCAAGATATTGATATGAGGCAGGAAGGTGAGTTTTTTGTCAAATGTTATGCCGAGAAATTTGTGTTCATTTTGTATGGGCAAATTTATTTCTTTTAGGTTTAGGGTGGGGTCTTTCTGCAGGCCTCGTTTGAGTGAGAAAAGAATAGCGACTGTTTTGTTCGGTGAAAACTGAAAGCCATTTCTGTCTGCCCATGTTGTCAGTTTATTTATAGTCAACTGTACTTGTCTCTCGCACATCGTTACATTGGACGATGTGCAAGCTATTTGAAGGTCGTCAACATAAACAGAATACATAATCGACCTTGGAATTATTTTGGATATCGAGTTCATTTTGACGACAAACAGTGTTGTGCTAATAATACAGCCCTGAGGGACCCCGTTCTCTTGTACAAAATTCCTCGACAGGGTTGAGCCTAGGCGCACTTGAAATGAACGATTTGTCAAGAAGTCATTCAGGCAGTTCAGCATTCTTCCACGTATGCCTAATTCTACTAAATTCCGCATTATTCCAAACCTCCATGTAGTGTCATAGGCCTTCTCAAGATCAAAAAGACAGCAAGACAGTGTTGTTTGTGTATAAATGCTTCTCGTACGGCATTTTCGAGGCGGACAAGATGGTCAGTTGTTGAGCATGCTTTTTTGAAGCCGCACTGGTGAATGTCTATAAGTTCATTTGATTGTAGGACAAAATTTAACCTGGTATTCACAAGTAGTTCAAAAGTTTTGGCCAGACAGCTCCTAAAGCCTATTGGTCTATAACTACTAGGGGAGGTTGGCGGCTTTCCGGGTTTTAAGAATGCTACAATAAAAGCTTTTTTCCAAGCTCTCGGCATTTTTCCCGACACCCAAATTTTGTTAAAAAACTTCAGAAGTGCTTCTACAGCAGGACCAGATAGATGAGCGAGCATTTCGTAATGTATATCATCTGGCCCGGGGGCGGTCTGCTTACCAGCCAAAGGAGCTCTTTTTAATTCTTGGAGTGTAATTAAAGTGTTGTATGTTTCGTTTGAGCCACCATATGTTGGCAGTCGTTGTTTCTCAGCTCTGTTTTTATACTTTAAGAAAGCTTGTGTGTAGTGTGCGGAACTTGATACTTTGGTGAAGTGTTCACCCAGTATATCTGCCTGTTCTTCTATGCTTGTTTGCACATCTAGTGCTGTTAAAAGGGGAAGTGTGTAGGGGGAGAACGTCCCGTTTAGCTTATGAATTTGCTCCCATACCTTCTTTGATGTTATGAACGAGACATAATTTTGCCATGAGGCTTTCTTAGCTTTTTGGCGAATGTACCTTGCTTTAGCTCTTACCTTTTTAAAATTTAATAAATTTTCCTGGGTTGGGTACCTTCTAAAGACTCCCCATCCTTTATTTTGCTGCTTTTTTGGCTCCTTACATTCTTGGGTCCACCATACTTTGTGGTTCGGCCTCACCACTCCCGTGGACTGTGCGATTGCTATGCGTGCAGCGTTAACAATGCGGGATGTATACACTTCATTCTATTCGTCAATACTAAGAGTGTCTGAAAAAAACTTGGTCTAAATTTGCTTCCGAAGCAAAAAGTCCCCAGTTGGCAAACTGAAGTTTCCACCTGCGTGGTTTCGTCGGGATAATGGTTGGGGATGATGTTACGCTAATGAGTACAGGTAGATGATCGATCCCATATGGGTTGTTTATGATATCCCATTTAAAATCGCTAAAAACAGATGGTGAACTAAAGGATAAATCTAAGCAGCTCATCTTTCCTGAGCTTGGGGAGCAGTATGTAGGCTTGCCAGTATTCAGTAAGCAGACATTATTGGTCAAAATCAAATCTTCTAAAATCTGCCCTCTTACATCAGTTTGTTCACTTCCCCAAAAGGATGAGTGGGCATTAAAATCACCTACTATTAAGAACGGTTCTGGTAACTGATTTACTAAGTCTTCTAGATCAAGCAGTGTTACCGTGAGCTGTGGTTCCAAGTACACACAGCAGACTGTGATTGTTTTGAATACAAGTATGGTGGCAGCCACTGCTTCTAGCCTAGTTTTCAGTTTGTGTTCTTGAGCTGCAATACCATTTTGCACAATTATGGCGGCCCCACCAAAGAGCCTATTCGCCTGCTCTCCGTCACAGCGAAAGACCTGGTATCCTTTCAATATTTTCTTATGTTTAGGACCCAGGTTGTTTCCTGAACGCACAAGACTGCAGGTGAATGAGTCGCTAATATTTCTTTCACGTCATATAAATTATTTAAAAGTCCTCTACAATTCTAGTAGACTAGGAATGCCATGTTATATTTGTATCAGGTGAAAACTACGTTTTCGGTCCAGCGATACGGTTATTGCCTTTCTTTCCATTTTCAAGGGAGTTCCGCCGCACCACCGAAGTAGACGGCCGAGAACCTCCCTCAGTTGTGTCCATTGTCTCCTACCAGACGCTGGAGGTTCGTGCAGAATGCACGGGTGTTGAAGAGTTGGACATCGCCGTGTGGTTTGAGTCCTTCGGGACTGCCAAACCAGGGGTCCGTGCAGCCCGCTTTGGGGGTGTGGAGCAGCACTAGCTGCTTCCACCGGGGGCGCGGGGGGCCTTGCTTCAGCCTCACTCTGTATGGCTTCAGCAGGCGCGAAAGACAGCTGTGATGCCGCGTCCTGTTGCACCACAACGGAGTAGGATCGGGTATGCGCTGGTGTCAGTCGCCTCCGTGCTTCGCGAAATGTAAGCTTTTCAGTCACTTTCAGCGTGATGATCTCTTTCTTTTTTCCACGCTGGGCAAACACGAGAGTATGCTGCGTGGTTGCCCTTGCAGTTCACACAGAGTTGTTGTTCGGATTCACAGTTCTCAGTAAGGTGTTCATTGGAGGCACATTTGGCGCAGGTGTCTTGGCCCCGGCAGCTTAGCGAGCCGTGACCGTATCGTTGGCACTTGTAGCATCGGCGAGGATTTGGAATATGCGGTCTCAGTTTCATTTTTGTGTATCCTACCTCAACGAATTCTGGAAGTATGCTGGATGCGAAGGTAAGGACGATGTGTTTAATCTGGATTTCTTTGTTTTCTCTTTTGATTTTGATTCTATACACATTTGTGACGTTCTTTTCTTTCAGACCTTCCTGAAGTTCCTCCTCAGACATGTACATTAGGTCGTCATTGGAGATGACTCCGCGGACCGTGTTGAGTGACCTGTGTTCAGTTACAGTTATAGGGATCTCACCAAAAGATGTTATTCCTGGCAGCTTGTCACACTGGTGTTTGTAGAGGAGTTCGAGTAGGAGGTCTCCATTAGCTAGTTTTTTTACTTTGTAGCCTGCGCCAATGGTGGCAGTTAGGGTTTTTGAGACCAGAAATAGTGAGACAAGTCGGGCAGTTTTCTCTTCATCGTTGCTGTGAACCACGTGGAAGCGTGGGAAGTTGTAACGTTCTTCGTGAAAAACTTACCAGTTACGTCGGTGCCCCCTCTTTTACGAGGGATCAGTTGCGCGAAAAAAAGCAGCCATAAAATGAAAAATCTGTTCAGCCATGGTGCCAGCCGCCCACCATGGAGCCAAACAAGGGGGCGGGACAGGAACTCGCGAGCAAGTCCTGCCCACGCTAGCTGTACACCACGACTATAAGCTAATATGGCTGAACTCAGGGTCGTCCGCCACACAAGATTAACCCTAGCCGCCAGGAAAAAAGGAAACTGAGAAAGAATGAGACGACAGGAAAGTTGTTAGAAAGGAGACACGAAAGCGAAAGGTGAAGGGGAGGAGAGGAAAAGGCGACTGCCGATTCCACCCGGGCGAGTCAGACCGGAGGTGCCGTCTACGATAAGCGGAGGCCAAAGTGGTGTGTTGCCTTTGCCAAGGTGCCTTAAAGGTCCAAGCACTCGGCGCCGGCTCAACCACCAGGACCCTCTTTTCCCCGGTCACGGCGCTGCCACGCACGGCTAAACGTGGGTGCTCGGGGTCCGTGGTGTCGCAAAGTACACGCAAACATCTGCTTTAGCAGATGCCCCCTGCGGGGAGAAAATTAGGTATGGGGGGAATGGCACAGTAAATAATCAAAAAATAATAACAAAAGTTCATACAATTATTAAACATATAATACATGAAGTCAGTGGAACAACAAGAACATAACAGCGAGCGTGGAAAGGGAATTAACCCAAGCAAACATAACATCAAGTTTAACACCTGTTCGCAGACGTTACTGCAAAAAAAGAAACATAGTGCCCAAGGAAAGGAACGCGAGTGTTCGTGTTTGGTGGTGCTACATGAAAACATATTGAGCCGGTGATGGCGGAATGTTTCTGGGTTAGTCATCAATCCGATATTATCAGGGAGATCGTTCCACAACCATATAGCACGTGTGAGAGCAGATGAATTGAAGGAGCATGTAGTAACGTATATTAAGGTGAAGCTCCGTTGATTGAACAATGCGCGTGATGTGGAAGGAGGGCTTATAGTGGGTAATAGGGATGCTCTGGTACGATAAGTGTATTTGTGAAACATCCCTAGAAGCACGAATTGCCGTCGGATATTTAATGGTTCTAGTGAAAGATCTCATTTTATTTTTGTTATGCTTGAACTAAAGTCTTACCATCTAGATATGAACAATGCCACTCGATGTTGCACGGCTTCTAGATTGTGAATCGCGCTGGCAGATTTTGTGTGGCCTCTAACTTGTCAAGTCTATTGATAATCTGGATAGGGGGACCAAACTAAGGACAATAAATCACGCAGTGGTAGTACAAATGTTTTATAGGCTAGTGTCTGAGTGGTAGACGGAGAAGCATTTGAATTTTGAAGTAAAAGACCTGGTATAAAATCTAAAAACAAGTTATTTTATGACTGTGACGTTCGTGAGAACCTGCTGCGTTTCCAAATGCAAAAATACTGAAACACGATGACGTCAGACCTGCAAAAGCAAAGAAAGATTGTCACAAAGAGACCTTTTAAAGGATCTGCGATAACCAACGGGAAATCTGGGCGGTAGTGAACGCTCTAACAGGCACAAGAACAATTGGTCGATGAATATAAGAATTAATAGTATACGGTGAAACCCTTGCCGAAAAGAAATCTGTTGATGCTTTCAACGCCCACTTTATAAAGGCGGGCTTGTACGAAAGACCTAGCATTAGCGCAGGCAACGCGTTAACAGATGGCCCCGGTGTGCCTCAGTCCCTGTTTATGCAATTAACAGCTGCAGTTGAGATTGGAAACTTAATCCGCAAGCCTAAAACAAATGTATCACCTGGCATAAATAAAATAGGGCCAGAAGAGGTACAACTGATATCACCATTGAAATGCGAAGTTTTATGGTTTATTGTTAACGTTACCTTGACCACAGGTATTTTCCCATACAGTTTTTTATTGCGTAATTTTGTCACAGGGCATAAGTAAAAAGAAACAATGCACAAAACAGGACAGAAGTACCACAAAAAGGAACAAACAACAACACATTAACACTGGCCAAAGTGGCTGCTATAGTCAAAGTTGGTATTGTATCAGTGCTTCCAACTCGTCCTATATTGGGTGCTTTTAACTCTATCTGAAAAATTACGAGGTGTAATCTATGATTGACTCACTTCATTTTTCTACAAGCATTAAATATTAGCAAAAAACCAATAACAATTCCAAAAGATTAGGTCAACTGAGCAAGCACTGGCATATATCAAGGAAAGGGTAATCGTAAATATACAAAACAAAAAATACACAGCCTTTTCTTAGATATCAAAAGGCATTTGATACGAAAAATTTTGCTTTGCTGTTGAAAAAAAATGCCCCCACCTCCCCGAAGGGGATCGTGCGGAAATGCGAATGCATTGGGTGCACCGAATTCTTCTTTGCGGTATCGTTGCCGCGAGGGATTCGACTTCACCGACTTCCATCGCTATCAAGGCGCCAGTCGGCAAGCAGTCACGGAGAGAGGCGCGCGCTCCCTGCATTTATATGCGCGCGAGCGGAGAGGGGTACGCGGAGAGGAGAGAGAGACCCGCGCCAGCCCGCGCGCGAGCTCTCTTTCCGCCCCGAGCTCCGCGAAGCGAGCGCCCACACACGCCGAGCGCGCTCCTCCTCTCCACTCACTCTCCGCTACTCCGCCCGAGCTCCGCGATGCGAGCGCCCTCACACACCGAGCGCGCTCCTCCTCTCCCCTTGCCCTCCGCTACTCCGCACCTGCTCCGGTTGCTAGGCGCGCGCCACAGCTGTTGCTAGGCGCACGCCGCTCAACGACGCAGGACAAGCTGCGGCTAAGAAATGCATTCGCATTTAAAATATCTAGCGGTGGGATTCGTGGGATCGCATTACAAACTATGGAATACTACTTGCATAATTGATATCAAATAGTTGGCATCAATGACTCAACATCTGCAGAAACGAAACTGAATTCTGTCCCACAGTGATCCCTACATGGCCCGGTAATGTATCTCGTGTAGATATATGATGCTGTTAATATACCATGTTGTTCTGATAATTTTATGTATGCAGATGACACGAATATTTTTTGCTCCGGAAGCAGCTTAAAATTTCTAGAGTCGGCCGTAAGCGAATACCTGGTGCATCTTTAGAACTGATTACAACAAAACAAGCTGTGAATAAATGCTAAAAAGACAACTTTTTATATTCTGCCCAATTATTAGGCTTTTAAACGAAGTTGTAAATCTCAGATACGAACGCCATGTCATTACACTGGTACATAAATAAAAATTCCGTGGTGTTTGGTTCCAGGAAGCGTTAAGCTTGTGTAAGGTTCACTCACGAGGTCAGAGGCAGGCACCCCGTCCTGGCGCGTAAAAGGACAGAACCACGCCTCTCGGTCTAGAAGCATTGCACTGCCAACACTACCCTGTGGTCGTCGTCAATGCGCTACGGCGCGTTCGGGAAACTGCTTGTCTGGATGCCGATAATGACGCGGGAATAATCACCTTTACCAAGGCAGACGGCCCCGTCAATTTCGCGTAGCTGACAACGTACGGGTGATTGTCGTCGTCGGTCGGCATGGCAGCGCCGGCTTTCCCGCAAGATTTATCTGTCACGCGCCACCAAAGAAACGGTTGCCCTTCGGTAGCCGCTGATTTTTGCACCCACCCTTCGGAGTCATGTGTGCTCACCGCCTATTGCTTGCTTGCATGCGCACAAGCTTTTGACTTGAAGGTGGTGGCGCCTAATCGAATATTCAGCAAATGGCTGAGTGGAAGCTTTCAACGTGAAATTGCGCCCTCCTTTACCCGTGTACGAACGCTAGAGGGCACACCCGAGAGAGAGTAACACCGAGGTGTTATAAGGCCGAACTTGGGCATTAAAGAGCGTTCTTGTGTGAGCTCTCAGCAAGGCAGTTCTCGGCGAGACACGGAGTGCCAACCGATGATGCTAGGTTGAGATTTGTGAGCCCCCTCAACGAGACGTAGACTAGAGGATCGCGTCGGAAGTTTAGGGTATAGCTTTATACCGGGGAAATAGACGGGTCCTGCAGCGGGAACGGAGTCGCGGCCGTCGTTTCTAGAGCAGTTGTGTACGCTCCGACCATATGACAGTTAAACGGAGCTGAGAAGCTTGAGTAACTTGTGCGCACTTAAAGTGAGCGCCTAACTGCAGTTTGGAGTTTTTTCTTTTTATTCCTTATGTACCCAGTCATATTAATGAAAAAGTTGTATATAAACTCTTCGTTTCCCTTCATCAAATGCAAACGCCTCGACTTCATCAATTGGGTCACTCTCTCCGTGAACTTCAACATAATCGCCCTGGGAGCCTCCTGCCAAATCAACCGGAGCCCGAGCGATTGGTTTCCTGATCGGCACCCGAATTCTTCGAAAGGAACATGAAAAAATTTTCCTGGCACAGCCGACGGGATTTGGTAGAACGAAGCACCAGGCCACAGTCAAGAGGAGCGTGCGGACGCTATCCCGCCTTCATCAACACCAGCGGTATTCCGCGTGGCGTGGAGAGGTCGAGCCAAGCCAGCACACGGAGTCAACGACGCGGCAGTCGACCACTGAAGGCGCGCGTTAGGGGGATTCCTTGCGCTTTGTTGTGGCGCTGTAGGCTGAGCCGTAGTGCGCATGGTAGTCACAAGTAGCATGCAGACGTGCATGGCTGAAGGAGACGGAAATAGTCACACATATGAGGCGCCCTCTGAAGGAGGAACGGTGGTAAGAGGGTTGTCCAAGCTGAATCTGCGACAATATTTCTAAGACGAATGGAGTCAGAGTTTCAAAAACTGAAGCTCGAAGCAGAGGAGCAGGAGAGACTAGAGAGAAAAGAGGTGCGGGAATGGCAGGAGCGGGAGAGGTGAGAGACGCGTGAATCAGGCGAGCGGGAGAGAAGAGAGGCGCGGGAATCGAAGGAGCGTATACAAAAACTGAGGCTCGAATCTGAAGAGCGGTTGCGAAGGTATAAGTTGGAGCTAGAGCGCAGAAGCAAAACACCTTAGGCTCTTACACTGGCGAGCAGAAACAAGGGGGCATTGCTCAAGCCAGTTGTGTAGCGACAACCTAGTTGAATGCCGCCGGCCAATGTTTCGAAATGGAGCTTGGCGATGACAAAGTAAGCAGCCGTGACTCTCTACAGGAGCAAGGATTTCGCATGGGTCGAACGCCTGGAGATTGAGGTTGGGGTGAGGACCGCGGAGGTATGCACGTCTCGTGATACGGTGGAGCTGTGTAATGAAGCTAAGCTCGATTATAACGAACACCCTCCGAAGCGAACTTTCAGCATGAAAATGGAGCGCATCAGCAGATTCCTTCGTACAGGCCCAGTTATGCGCGGGCAGCAAAGGTGACCAGGAGCAGCCGGTTTTTGTATTTGAAGGCTCACAACAGCGAACTAAGTGGCCTGGACTGCGCACAGGAAGCAAGTAGTTCGACCAAGAACAGGTGCATGGAAACGGAATCGAGCATGAGAAGCGTTGAAGCCAGCGCGTCCGGTGAAATCAGAGAGATGAAATCTACGCCTGTTGCTCCGACGGAAGTGCGGCAAATAGCCTTAGCACCAGAGTTTGAGCTAGAACAGGACGATTACGCTCGCCTGATTAGAACGCCAATTCAAGTGAGTAGAGCGGAGGGGGAGACAGGCGCCGTTCAGAAAAGCCGCGGGCTACGCAGCCTTCCAAATCTTTTTCAGTATTCGCAGGCGAAGTGACCTCTGAGTTAACTAGTCAGACCCCCGTTCAAAAGACTGAGGTTATCTTGGATGGAGTGAGAGGCAACGAGAGGGTGGAGATAGAAGGAGACGAGACACCATTGGCCGAGATGAGGCGAAAACGAGATGGATTGCATGATCAGACTGCTCAGAGCACTGGAAGAGTTTAGTAAATATAGGTAGAGACCGTGGGGTCAGGCAATCTTGAAGGTGAGATCGTACACGAGGAGTCTGATCGAGAACAGAGTGCATGCGCGGTGGCTGCCAAACAAAGAATGAGAGCTCCCGAGGAGGTTCTAAGGAGAGAGAAAAACCATCCGAGAAGGCAGACACAGGCAAAACAGAAGAACTAGACGCATTCAGCGATCTTGAAAAACCGATGTAAGAGACAGAGGTTCGTTGCATTACTGTTCGTTGCGGTTGTTAACGAGAGTTGGTCGGGACCCACGCCGTAGGGTTGACGCGCCAATTCCTGCGACAAAGCAAGGTGTCACAGACCTGAGTCCTGAGAAAAGACTGGCTGAGTGCATGTTCGTGCAGCTGAAAAAAGTCATCCGTTCAGCCATTGCACGGAATACTCATAGCGTGCCCGAGCGGCATACGGTGTTTACATACATCTGTGGGGTTGTAGCTGCGGGGCACCAGGCACGTAAGGGAAAAATGATGCCGATAAGGTCATCGCGTTCACAGAAAGCCATTCTGCTCGAACAAAAATAATTCGCTCACGCTGCCAGCATGAAGCATTACCCAACGTTGGGGCATTGGGGAGGCATGGTCACTTGTTTTATGGGGCAGAAATCAACTTCGCGTCTCATGAAACTCCGCCGTCTTTCCCGGCCGCCGTCTTTTTCCGCCGTCTTTCGCCTAATGGGGCGAAATTGTCGAGACTTTAGTTGGCATTACAATGATCGGGGCATTACAGGGTAGGGGCCATCTGCAGAGGGAGCTGAAAGTACGGGTTCCACTGCCCTATTTTCAGAATATGGCTAGGGGAGGCTAGTATTGAATCGTCTCCCAGCCGTGACTTCGTTTGACTTTGTCTTCAGCTGTCCTTATTTTACCATGACGTACGTGTTTGGGTGTGTGGTGTCTGTGTGCGAGGCGATACGTGCACCGAACTGAACTTTCAGGGCACTGCAAGTGAGCACAAGCAAGACTGAACTTTCCCGAACGAACGCTAACGGGCTAGGCCATCCTGGAGAAAATTTGCGCGCGTGTGCATAGTGACGAAGCAAACTTATAAAGGTTTCATTTTTGGCTACAAACTTGGTTGTGTAGTTAGGCAGTATGTGTTTTTTGTTGTAGTCGAGTCCCATATAGATTATGTGTGTGTGTCGCCAGTTATACTGTTATCGGTAAAGTTGCCTTCTTGTTTCCTGTGTTTGAGCGCCACAGCGACACAACAAAACCTATTCCTCACTCGCCTGTAGTGTTTGTAGCATTTGTTTTGGTTTTCTAAAGTCTTCTGTCCCTTTTGAAGGGATAGTAAATAGGTTTTGTCGGTTAGGGGACAGATGTCGGATTAACCGAAGTGCAGAATTGGCAGGGGGCTTATTAGTGGTAATACTACTTAGCTCCTTTTTGAAAGGCAGAAGAATCAAGTGGCCCTTTTAAACTGTTTTCGGATTGACAGAACCAAGAGGTCCAGTAACCCTCTTAAAGGGGGGAGTTTTAAGGTCCAAATACGAGGTCAGTGGCAGGCGTCCTTGCCTGGCGCATAAAAGCACAGAAATTCGCAGCTCGGTCTAGAGGCACTGCACTGCCACACTAAGATGTGGTCATCGTCAATTCGCTGCAGCGCGTTCGGGAGATGGCTTGTCTCCATGCCGAGAATACCACGGGAATAATCGCCTTTACCAAGGCAGACGGCCCCGCCCAAGTTCAGAGAATTGTGCGCGCAGCTTACAACTAAGGGGCAATTGTCGGCGTCTGTCCGCATGGCAGTGCCGGCTTTCCCGCGAGATCCCTTTGTCGCTCGCCACCGTAGAGACGGCTGCCCTTCGATAGCCGCTGCTTTTCGCACCCACCCTTCGGAGTCATGTGTGCTCACCACCGCGTGCTTGCTTGCATGCGCACAGGCACTTGACTTGAAGGTGGTGGTGCCTAATCCAATATTCAGCAAATGGCTGAGTGACAGCTTTCTACGTGAAATCGGGCCCTCCCTTACCCGTGTACGAACGCTAGAGGGGCGCACCCGAGAGAGAGTATCTCGGAGGTGTTATAAGGCCGAACTGGGGCATTAAAGAGCGTTCATGTCTCAGCTCTCAGCTAGGCAGTTCCCGGTGACACAGAAGAGTCTCGACCACTGAAGCTAGGTTGGGATTTGTGGGCCACCTAAGAGAGAGGTAGACTGGAGGATCATGTCGGAAGTTTAGGCTGCAGCTGTGTACGGGTCAACTAGACGCGTAGTGCCGTGGAAACAGACCCGGCCGGCGTGTCTTGATCGGTTTGTGTACGCTCCAAGCATACGAGAGTTAGACGGAGTTGAGAAGTTCGAGTGACTTGTCCGCACTTAGAGCTAGCGGCTAACAGCAGCTTGAAGTTTTTTCTTCTTTTTATTGCCATGTACTATCGCGCCCAATTTGACTCGCAACAGGCGAGCGGCCGCCGCAGCTGCTCCCCGGGAGGCGGTGGCGCCTTGCAGCGAAGCATTCGAGACGTAAAGGGAGAGGGGTCAGCTGTTCCGATACCCATCGGCATCCCCCGTGTACATCATTGCTGGCTTCTTTCCTTTGCGGCTGGTATGAATTGTTATCTCAGAAGATTTCGGGGTGGCTTACCCGATCGCCCGCGATAAGTTTTATCATTGGCTGCAATGCTCTGATGCGCATTTGCGCAAGCTTTCCAGTTTCGCAATAATAGGGCGTCGCAAAATATCGATAACGTTCAATCTTCCACACAAATAAAAATATCTGAAACACTGGCTGACCGCATTTTGTTTTATTTACTGCTTCTGCCTCTGATTCCGACAATGCCTCACGGTTCTAAACGCACTATTATGCTTTTAGCTACGTCACTGATGGCCACAGCGTCGCTATGCTTGCCTTACCACAACGAAAACCTATAAGTGCCGTAAAAACCAAAATGCTAAGAATAAAAGAAAATATGCATGACGCTATCTTCCAAGGAACTGTTATCGCCTACTGCTTTCTATTGGTCACAGCGTAACTTCCACGCTGAAAAACGAGAGATCACAAAGCACTGATGCCAGTTTTTATACGCCCCTTTCAATGCCCTTTTCGGCTGCATTGTTCATTTCACAGCAGGCCGCACCATTTCAAGAGTGCCTCACAGTGAACGTGTGTGCATTGTGGAATTATGCTTGAAGTTTTTAAGCAGCGAGAAATCACTGAATTAACTGGCCGATCAACGAACACAGTGAACCTCATTATTCAGGCTTATAGAAATGAAGGGCGAATTTGTGACGCCCCTCATGATCGTCGCCCTCGCGTTACCAGCGCCATTGAAGACGAAGTTTTGGTCGCCGCGCTTATGCTAATCCCTTTGGCACTGCGCAGCAGCATGGTCAACTTGCAGGTGTTTCATCTTCACTGACTACTGTGAAAAGAAGGTTGGCAGAAGCCGGACTGAGGAGCCGTGTCGCTGTGCAAAAGCATCTTCTTTCCGACGACAACAAAGCAGCACGTCTCAGGTTTGCGTCTGAGCACAGCACCTGGAGCGTTGACGACTGGAAGCAGGTGGTGTTCTCGGACGAATCGACGTTTACAACAAGATGGGACCAGAAACGTCGCGTCTGGCGTCCTGTGAACACTCGCTACGAGCCGGAATACATACAAGAAGAGGCCTCAAGCGGAAGGACCACCGTAAACGTGTGGTTCGTCATGTCCAGAGATGGACTTGGCGCACTACACCGAATTGAAGGCTCCCTAACTGCCGAGAAATATTCCGAAAGCGTGGAATATGTAATGATCCCATATGCCCTAGACGGCCCATTCCCTGACGGCGATTACCTCTTCCAGCAAGACCTGGCCCCTGTGCACACCGCAAAAAGTGTCAAGAAATTGTTAACTGACCGCGATGTGCGACAACTTGAATGGATTCCTAATGGTGCCGACATGAGCATTATCGAGCCTGTATGGGGAAGGACAAAGGTAGCGCTGTCGAAGGAAGGACTGCATAGAGCATAGGCGGGCGATCTGTGGCACGTGGTTGAAGCCGCATGGAACGTCATTAAGGAGGACGGAGGCTACGTGGAGGCTTTATGCATCGCTTCCATCCAGAATCCAACATGTGATCGCTGCTAAAGGAGGCACGTCTCGATACTGAGGCACCATCAACTTCGTCTCCATAAGGTTTTTTTTAAAACAAAAGTTGTTGTTGTTGCACGTTTTTGCTTTGTTGCTGCCTCATAACGAACAGACATGTGACGGCATTACAGTAGCGCAGGTCAATAAACTTTTTCAGTTTCAATGTGATAACTCTGAATTAATGTTGGTCAGTTTAAATCTGTAATGAACATCTATAGGTAAATATGGCTTGTGTATTTCCAAAAGTGTTGATATCATTAAGGCAAAAGCCTTATTTATATGGTCGTTCCGTCAAGTTCTTGAGCGAAAACCGGTCGCCAATACCGATTGTGTAAAAGTTATGGACACCCCCAGCGAGTTCAAGGTAGTTAATGCGGACCAGAGCACGACGGCGCATCAGTGGATGACAAAGGGAATTAAGAGCGGTTATAGTTAAGAGCAATCAAAGCGAAATAAGGTGAATCAAAGTAAATTAAAGGGAGCGAAAGGGAATTATGATCGATCAAAGCGGATTAGGAAGGACGACAAAACAAAAAGAAATTATTGGGAATTAAGACGATTCGAAGTTAATTTAGAGGAATCAAAGCGAATGAAAGGGGATGGCTAAGTGAATGAAGCTTATAAAAGAGAATAGGAGGAATCGAAGTGAAATAAAGCGAATTAGGTGCCAGACTAGGTTAATTAATGGGAATTAAAGTGAGTTAAGTTTAGGACGATTTTCTGTGGTCGTGATCTTGCCTAATTTACGTACACGTACAAATTTAGCACTGGGTGTTAGAATTTGCACCTTTTCGAAACAGAAATTTACCATTTTCCTTCATTTTCCCATCTTATTTTTCGTCATCTTCAATTTCCAAAAACCCCAGGTTTGACAGTCGCATGCGTTTCCCGGCATCGTCACACCAAGATGGTATTCTTTGAAGCTGGTTAGTGATAGTTTGTAAAGCGTTGTCACTTGAAGGGGCAGCGGTTGCACTAGACGAAGAAACATTTCATTCGAGCTTAGCAATCTGCCCTCTAGTGCCTTAATTTCGTTTCTTGTAACCTCCTGGTTATCGTTGACGGTATTAAGGTAAGCGAGTACAGCCCCAAGACCAGTTGCCCGCTCGCGTGTTGCTGCTAACGCGGAATTAAGCGCCTCTGCCTCCACTTTGCTCATCGGACTCGGGTTGGATTCCACGTTGTTCGATAACACCAGCAGCAAATTTGACAGAACAGACGGCATATTAGACAAAAAATGTAGATGCTTTTTCACATCAAGCAACTCCTGTGGGCACAACACCGCTCACAAACAGCGATTGCTACTCTTTGCGCAAGCCGCCGAGTTCAATTAATTAACGTGAAACAAAATTACGGGTAAGATTACCATGGTCCAAGCGGTTCCGTCCTCAAAGTGGGTGGCCGCAGAGTGCTCCTTGTATTCTTTTCGTGGGGTAACGACTGCAGCGGTGACTTATCCCCCTTGCCAGGCGTAGAAAACAGCTGCATGCAATGTTGGCGGGGAAGCTGGGATGCATTCTAGGGCCGAAATTTGTTATCAGCTGCAGCGAGTTCCGATCCATGCGGCTTAGCATGGCAGGTCCAGTGAAGAAAGGCCTAAAAAAGCAGCATGGGTGAGCGTGCCATCGTCGAAGTAATGCCATTCCCAAAGTGGATGACCGCTGTGTGCTCCTCATATTATGTGCCTCTAGTTACGACAGCAGCCAGCCATCGAAGAGCTCTGACAGCCGCGGTGACGTATCCCCGTTGCCAGACGCATGGAACAGCTGCATTCAATGTTTGCGTTACCGTGGATGCAATCCGAAATTGGTGATTGGTAGCAGCGAGTTTTGGTCCATGCGACCAAGAACTGGAGGTCCACAGAAGGAGGGGCTGAAAGAACACAACAGGTGAGTGGACAATCGTCAAAGCGGTACGGTGCCATGCTTCGTTTCTTAGGTCACTCACGAACAACCTGGCACTGTCAGTGATAATCAAGAGGAGGAGAACTCAGCACAATTGCGGCCTTGCGCTCTAATATAGGGGGTCGCATGAAGTGCTGCATCTCTCCTTTAGTTCTGAATAGTCGAGATTCAGGCCTAACGCTTTATCCTGCACTTGGAGCAAAAAGCATTTACCGCCTCTTGATGATGCAAACAAAACAGGGCAACTACGGCGTTTTCAAGGAATACGTTCTTGCAATGTCGTACTGCATCCCTACACGCAGTGTAGTTGTTACTTTTCACTTTGGTTAGTTCAAACTTACAAATTTTCGAACTGGAATGGCATCCCCTTGCGGTTTCATTAACGAGCTTTTACTGTAGTAGTGTCGTACCCCTCTTTTTTTTTAAATATAATTTATTTAGAGTGGAACACCAAATGACGCCACAAAAATAATTCATCACACACAAAAATACCTTGACCGAGAGTTTTCTGTGGCTTTCGGCTTTCCGAAATACACGTTAATTAACTATTAATTATAGTTTGCCCAAAGTATTGTTATTTCTGCGCTTCATAAGAAAAATAAACGAAAATCTAAACTAAAGTGTTTTACGCAAGATGTACATCAGCCACATTATTTTTCTTTTTTATTATTCAAATTGTAACTGTTGTAGGCCACTCCATCTGATGTCCTGTTACAAAACAATCATATGAAACGAAGTAGTCGTGGGCGCACAAGAATCGTGAGCAAGTTCCTACAGTGCACTGAATACTTCCATTCTGAAGTAATTGGTAGTCCTGAAAAATAAAGGGAAAGAGTTGTCCGTCATCTGTACATCACTCAATTAAACATAAAACAGTGCGCTTTATATGAAAGTATTTATTACCAGAACTTTCCGTTAAGAAGACTATTTAAGCCATTTCTACAACTACACAAAATCAGCACGAATACAATATAAACAATTATCTGCTACTTGCTTATTCGTAAAAAAAACCACGTTTTATAACTTTCCGTTAACAAGACTATCAAAGCCATTTGTGCAACTACACAAAAGCAGCACGCATACAAATAAACAATTATCTGCTACTTGCTTATTCGTATAAAAGCCACGTTTTATATCTAACGAATAATCAGGCACCACAAGAGAATCTTTTTCAGCATCAAAAACAACCACTTCATCCAATAATTTTTTTTCTTTCATTGTCATTATGACAGGCGCATCTCTAATAGCGTATATTACTCCCGTTGCTAGCATATAGATATCGTTTGCTGAATCAACTGCATAAGCCACGATCCATTTGCTAAATATATTTTGGGCAGAAGAAAATTGAGCGCAATCAAACCATTCAACCTACCCTAAAACTGTTATGCTCAATGGCCAATTACAAGGTGTACACGATTTGACAAGATGTTTTAGACAGCTCTTTTACAAAGATTTTTATGAGTCAACTAAAAAATATTGGATTCCGAGAAACTTAACGTGTTTGTAGGAATTCCAATGTAACTACGTACCCCTTTGATATATTGAATTTGTTTTTGCTTAGAAATGCTGCCCTCACCAAGTCCCAAGCAATAATTTTTTTATTTTTATATGGATTGTAAGAGACATAGAAGGCGCACAGGATTGTTTAAATTACATCCATTTTTAAGTGAAATTCAGTTCAATTATCGCATTTACAATAGCACGTCCAATCTGTTGAGACTCTCTTATAATGCACCTGCTGTAGGAGACCACTGCATCTAATTGTTTTCTATAACCCCAACTAAAATAACACTTTCCACAGGTAAACAGTCGCTTGAAGAGACTGCATTGGTACGATTTCTTTCAGAACAGTTTCCATAAGCCACGGGCTCCAGCCGATTCTGCTAACCACAGTCTGGTAGCAGCCCATATATTACCTGCAACCAGGAGTCCATAATTGTTTACAACTTCCAAGGGAAGCAACAGTGGAAACGTAGCACATACCTGAACACGTGTTACGCCCATTACTGTCAGTGCAAATTTACCCACTCGGAAATGTTTGGGTATGCCGCACGACTCCCAGAAGGGCCTACGTGTCGGCCTAATTGTTTACATCTCAAAACGAACTTATTAGAAAACTAACAAATAACTCGACACGCCTCCCACCCATTGGTGTTTTAATAGAGTTACCCTTATTCTAGTACTGCTTAGAGTACAGTAGTAAAATGTCGAAAATGACTTTAACCGATCATTTCTTGGAAGAAATGCCATGGCTGTAACAGGTGCTGGCTAAATTATAAACAGTTTCATAATGTGTGAGTGTAAGTGTAGACAGAAAACGTATTTTTTTTTGATATTGCATATCTTTACAGTAGTTGGTAGTCCGTAATTCCGTACAGCTTCCCGGTTAACTACGGCAACTTAAAACTCAACTCGTATTATGTCATTTGAGCAGTGACCCACCCTGGCATAACACGGTACAACCGCTTCTTCAGCGGTAAATGTGCGCAAAATACGCTTCTATAATATTTACGGGCATGCAATAAGCCTGCCGTCTGCGTTGTCCACTTCTTTTTTACATACTTTATGCGTGTGGTATTGATATTTTTTACAACCCCATCTAAGACATCTCCACAATGATACCTAAAATGGCGATATTATTGCCTTGTTTAGAGCCTGAGTAGAACTTTCCGTTCACCTCAATTTGTCTTGTTCATATTTTCAGCCTATACCCACCCGGTAATCGCCTAATTGCAACTAGGGGTAGCTAGTCTGTCAATATTATCTTTTTCTGTAGTATCTACCACTATACATTTTTTGCCTCCTGCTCCGTCCATCATCATCAAAAACAGCCTATTTATGTGAACTACAGCACAAATTCCTCTCCCATAGACCAGCAAGCGCTCCCCTCCTGCGTGGCCCGAGTCCAATCTTTGCCTCCTGATTTTCCTATTTTTTCTTTCGATCGAGTTAACGGCGTATCCCACATTCGAGACCCGTGTATCGGTATGCACTCGGTTACCCTGATGCTGAACCGGTTCTCACTTCGCCTGTACACATCACAAGCCCAAGTCCATTTTTTATTTGTAGTGTAATTTTTCAGTTAGTTCCGTAATCCAGGATGCTGGTTTCCTGATCCTAGCTTAAAACCTCATCATTTATTCCATGGTCAGTTAAACCGACCCAGTTTTGTATAACAGTTGCTTACGAAGACACAAAGTTTTCGCTACAAATGTCGTCACCGGCAGCACTTGCCAGTTTTATCCAGTTGTTCTGCATAATATTGTAGCTTAATGTTCAATAGTCCGGCCGCGGCGGGTGCTCTTCTGATGGGGGTGAAAAGCGTAAACGCCGTGTGTACGAAATGGCCAAAATAACTCCGGAACCCTCCACTAGGGCGCGCCTCATCGCCGGCGCTGCGTCGGCGCGTTAAATCCTACAATCAATCAATCAATCAATCAATCAATCAATCAATCAATCAATCAATCAATCAATCAATCAACCAATCAATCAATCTAATATTCAATAGTTGTGAGTGCTTGCTGAGTGTAACCTACCCCATTCCTATCCTTTTCTGGATTTATTTCTGGTGGTTGCGGACAGAACCAACAGTCTGCACAAGGTAGTAATATTTTCCTACTTGTTCTAGCGTTTTGTTCTCTATTATGGTGCTATGCCGGAACGCTTTCAGAATTTGTAATTTTTAATACTTGAGATTTATTCATTATCAATTGCAGCCCGACGGGGATGCTTTTTTAAATGCGAATGCATTTCTTAGCCGCAGGTTGTCTTGCGTCGTTGAGCGGCGCGCGCCTAGCAACAGCTGTGGCGCGCGCCTAGCAACCGGAGCAGGTGCGGAGTAGCGGAGGGCAAGGAGAGAGGAGGAGCGCGCTCGGCGTGTGAGGGCGCTCGCATCACGGAGCTCGGGCGGACTAGCGGAGAGTGAGTGGAGAGGAGGAGCGCGCTCGGCGTGTGACGGCGCTCGCATCGCGGAGCTCGGGGCGGAGAGAGAGCTAGCGCGCGGGCTGGCGCGGGTCTCTCTCTCCTCTCAGCGTACCCCTCTCCGCTCGCTGCGCATATAAATGCAGGGAGCGCGCGCCTCTCTCCGTGACTGCTTGCCGACTGGCGCCTTGATAGCGATGGAAGTCGGTGAAGTCGAATCCCTCGCGGCAACGATACCGCAAAGAAGAATTCGGTGCACCCAATGCATTCGCATTTCCGCACGATCCCCTTCGGGGGGGGGGGGGGGGGAGTTTTTTGTTTTAGGCCCTCAACCATTTTTCCGGGGAGTTGTGTAACTACGTTAGCAAGACTATGTCGTCTGCAAACCACAATTCGCTCAAGTATTCTCAGTTTATCTGTGAAGCAGTCTTTCCCCAGTCAAGCTTCCAAAACACCCCCTTTAGGCGTGGTATAAATAGTTTTGGCGAGATTGCATAGCGATGTGGTGCTGCCTTTCGGATTGCAAATATTTTTCTTTGCTTAGGAAGAGCTTTCCCCCATGCAAATAATATATGCAGCCTAGGAGTCTTAGGTAGGTTTCCTTTACTCCATCTGCCTTTAATGCTTCCAGAACTTCTGAGGTGTCTCCGGAATTTAACACTTTTTCTTAATGTATACACGCCCTGTTGACTGGCTGATTACACTCTCCGGACTTTTCTATTACTTCATCTACTGTTGAGTACTATTTAAGAATCGTGTCCTCTTCTCTGGATTGTTGGAAGTCTAGACTTCGCCTAGGTGATTATTGATTAATTCGTTAAACTAATATTGTTGTAT